>CAUYPK010163912.1:0-63367 GCA_963574355.1 Loris lydekkerianus
ATTATGTGTTTAATATATTATTGTTAAAATTATATGCTTTTGTGTGAGTGTTTGTCTGTTTTGGCAGGTCACTGCGTGGTGTGGCTCTCTGACGCTCACAGTTTAAAATTTTGGCTCTTTGTGTTCGCCACCCCTGTCCTACATTGTACCGGCATGACATTAAAAAAAAAAAAAAATAGCATTCCTGGCCACTACAACTCAACCTAATGTTAAGATTTGGATTACACAAAGTGTGTTGGACAAAGGCAGTGAACACTGAGCACATGAATAGATACTACAATGCTGTCGTATGCAACTCTGCCAAAGGAAAGAGCTTAAGGGCTCAGTCGTGTTTGCAAAACATGTAACTGATAGTGATAGCCAACACTGCAAAACCAGTTGGTTTGTGTTTGCTTGTCATATTTTTAATGAGAAATAATTCCAAAAAAGAACTAGCAATGACCTTTCTCTGAAATTGAATCAAAATTTCAAGTACCGTAATGTAAGTTTTGCTTCTTCCAGATATTCATCTTCATCAGGTATGAGTATGTTAAAGAAAAAGAAATATACATTCTCCCCACGGGAAGCAGCAAGGACATAGAGATGTGCTTCCTATCAGTTTTTCAGAAGACAAATGTGTTATTCATCTTTTAGAAGTTAATCTAAAGCATATCACATTTCTGAATCTCTAATAATACTCTATATGATTACATATAAGTTTTTGACTTAGCTTCTCAGAAAAATAAATTCCTTTTGGATTCTGTAGTATATTTGAAATTGCATTCATCATAATTTTATACAATTTTATTTAATTATAACTTTATTAAAATATTCACAAATCAAAAATCCATCTTTTTAGGTTGTGAAATGTAGTGAGTTTTAGTATATTCATAATTTTGCAATCTCTGCCACCATGTAATTCCAGGATATTTTCATGGCCCCCAAAGAAACTTCTAATATTTCCTCTTCCAACCCTTGGTGAACACTAACTTATTTCCTATCTTAATGGAGTTGCCCATTCTGGACATTAAATATCAATTTGTTGTATAATATATGGTCTTCTATATATGGCTTTATGTTTTTTTCTTTTGAGACAGAGTCTCAGTTGCCCAGGCTGGGCTGGAGTATAGTGCATTTGCACAAACAGAGCTCATTGTAACCACAAATTTCTGGGCTAAAGCTGTTCTCCCTCAATCTTCTAAGTGGCTGGGTGGCTGGGTGGCTGGGTGGCTGGGGCTATAGATGTATGCTACCACATTCCTGCCAGGGAATTTTTTTTTTTTTTCTACAAAAGGTTTTTATTGGGGAGGGAGGGATGCTGCAGCGTAGCACCAAGGAGGAGGGAAAAGAAGAGAGAGAGAGAGGGGTGAAAAGAGAGAGAGTGGAAAGAGAGAGAGGAGGAGACCTGCCAGGTAATTTTAAGCTGTTTGTTTGTTTGTTTGTTTAGAAATTAGATCTCACTGTGTTGCCCTCTCTGGTCTCCAACACCCAGTTTCAAGCAATCCTCCCACCTTGGCTTCCCAAAGGGCTGCAATTACAGGATGTCTGCTTTCTTTAAATTAGCATAAGCTTTTTAGTTAATATTTATAGCATGCGTCAGCACTTCATTCACTTATTCCTGTAGCTGAATATTCCATTGTACGAATATACAATATGTTTATTAATCAATTAAACATTTTGGTGGGTTGTACTTTGAGCTATATAAATAATTCTATGAATAGTCATATATATTTTTTCTGTGAACATATGCTTTAGTTATCTTGGATATACATATATACCTAGAGCTATATGATCACTCTATGGTTAATTTTTTGAGGAACTGCCAAAATTTTTTCTACAGTGGCTATCATTTTATATTCACAACAACAATATTTGGTTCCAATTTATCCATATACTCACCAATATTTGTTATTGGCTCTCTTTAAAAAAAAAATACTTGTTATTCAGATGGATTTGAAGTACTATCTCATTGTGGTTTTGATTTTCATTTTCCTAATAATTAATGATGTTAAGAATCTTTTCATATGTTTATTGGTCATTTGTGTCTTTTCTTTGGAGAAATATATATTTAAGTCTTCTGTCCATTTTTAATTTGGAGTTTTGTCTTTCATTTGTTGAGATAAGAATTGTTTTCTATATTGTGAATACTAAAATCTTATATGGCATATGATTTGCAAACACTTCCTCATATTCTCTGTGCTGTTTTTCACTTTCTTGATATGACAGATTCCAGTGGGGAGGAGGAGAGAGTGAGAGAGAGAGATTAACCTCTTTTCTCCCTTTTTGTTTTATCTGGGCTCCCAGATGACTAGATGGTGCCTGCCTACATTGGGATTGAATTTTCCTCACTCAATTGAACAACTCACGCACCATTCTTCTCCAGAAAAACCCTCACAGACACACTCAGAAAAAAATGATTCATTGTCTACATAGGGAAACCTTAATCTAGTTGAAGTGACACCTAATGTTAGCCATCACAGCTAATTTAAAGCCTTTATCTAATAACTCTAAAATTTAAGCATCCTTGGGACACTATTGATTACTTTTTTCTGTGTATGGGTTATGCTTTCTGCATAGCTCATATTTTTCTTTGTTGAAAATTAGATGCTTTAAATAATATAATACGGCAACTCTTCAGATTAGATCCTCCTTCCTTCTTCCTTATCTCTTTACAGAGTTTATTGCTTCTCTGTACACTTGTTATTATTACTGTTTGTTTACTTAGTAATTTCTCTGAACTAATTCTGTGAAGTCTGTATTCTTTGGCATCTATGGCCACAAAAGCCTCGTCTCAGTCAACTTGGTGGTCATCTAGCGCTTGCACACAGGTTTCCTAGGATGCCTGAAGTGAAAAACATTTTTAGTTTTTAGAGAGGAGCTGTGTTTGAATGTTGGGGCACATATTGTACACTTACTCAGATAGTTAACCACTAACTCTGCCTTAGTCTCCACTTTTTGGCTGCACAGAACCTCAAGGTCAGCTAGAGGTGTGAGATTTTGGCCTCTTCAGGTCATTCTCAGATGCACAACTATCCTATGGAATGCACACATCCTTTGGAATGCATATATCCCTACATATTCACATGGTCTTCTAGATTCCTAGGAATACCTTGCAGCTTGTTGGAGCTATGGACATTTCATTCTCCAGTTTTTCCTTTTATGTTTTTGTTTTCACACTCTTGCTTTTTTCATCCGGTATGCCTACCACAGGCAGCTGATTTTTAAACAATTTCCATTGACTGTTTTCAGTAAAAGGACTTGGAATAAAGCTATTTACACACAACAGGATTTGAATGAGGTCAAATAAAGATAAGCCCTAAGAATGGAGTTGATCAGGGAGCTGACAGATCAAATTATGGCAGTTTTCTGTAGATGTGGGTTTTAGGAGAGTTATGAAGTGATTCTTACATTTCCAGTGGATGATAATCTTGTCATTTTTCACCTCCTATACTTGTGAGACTCACTTTTCAAGGCTGGAGACAAAGAAAAGAGGATGAACACAAAGAAAATTAAAATTCCACAAAGCATACCGTTCTTGCCATGACTTAGCTATTTCTCTTAAATAAATATCCTTTACACTATTGGAAGACTACAGTTAATAGAGATCTGAAAAGGTTTATTTTGACATATTTTGCCAATGGTCTAATTTCTCTTATTGAGGAATCAATTTTCAGGCATCCTTATTTGACCAGAAATGTTCCCCTCACATCCATCCTAAATTTTAAGTATTTCCTCCTTCTGTTATTAATATTTTATATACATTATAGAATCATTATTTACAAATTTTGTGTTTATTATTATTTAATTATCTTAAACTTTGCCGAGAAGAATACAATCCATGGAAGAGCCGATGAATATTCAAAGGAAGATTCAGAAAATATAATCCTAAATACAAAACGAGTAGAAAAAAGAGCGTGCTCCTCCAACACTAAGCGGGTCTCCAATTATGCCTGCCACCTGGTACATGTCACTGTATTATTCACCTATTCACCACTACCACCACTGTTCCCCCCTCTGAATGTTGTCTGGACTTACTGACTCCTAACAAATAGAACACAAAAGAAGTGATATTTCAACTTATGAAATTCGGTGATGAAAAGACTGCAACTTAAACTGTGGATACTCTCTCTCACTTTGTGGGAGAAGGCAGATACCATGCCATGAAACAATTCTTTGAGAAGGCCCACAGGTTGGGGATTAAATCCTGCCAAAAACACATGAGTGAGTTTGGAAGTGAGTCCTTCCCCCCAAACCTGAATCACAGTTGTAGATGAGACTGCAACCCAGTATACACTTTGAGTGTAATCTTGTGAGAGACCTTAGACCATAAGCACTGCAGTAACTCACTTCCAGATTCCTATATTTCAGAGAGTAGGACATAATATTAATAGCTTGCTGTTTTAGGCCACTAAGTTTTGAAGGAATGTATAATCATACACCGGAATAGAATATACCCAGTGACTGATGCAGATCAGTCTCTAATTTTCTATGACAGCAAGGAAATCAATATTCATGAAAGCATTGAATCAAAAGCTACTCAATAATTACTTTTTTCAACTCCCTTTCAATTCATTAAAAGAAAGAAAAAGTAGTAATTTCTACATCCATTCTCTACTCATAACCATATTTTAATGATCCTTTGGACAAAATTTCAGTGTAATCTATGAAATAAAAATCAATAATGTAAAATAATCTGGTTTGAGTCTGTGGTAGGGACAACATTGCTGCTACAAAATTGGGTCAAATCTCCTGGCCAAGAGACGTTTTGCCTAGGATCTGCTATAGACTGAATTATTTCCTCCAAAAATACATATACTGAAGCCCTACTATCCAAAGTAATAATACTTAGAGATGGAGTCACGGGAAAAATTAGTGTTAGGTGAGGTTGTGAGTGTGGGGTCCTCATTATAAGATTTGTTTCCTTACAAGAAGAGAAAGATACCAGAGCTCTCTCTGACCACCACATGAAGTCACAGTGAGAAGACTGCCATCTTCCAGGCAGAGGGCACTCACTAGTTTTTGAAAGAACCAAAACCTTGATCTTGGATTTCCCATTCTAGAGATATCTGTTAAGCTACCTCATTCTCGATGTTTTGCAATAGCAGCTCAAACTGACTGAGACAAGGATCTCCAGCAAATGGGCACTGAGGCATGAATGCAAGTTAATTTTAATCTGCCTCTGTTGAAGCCATCTACAGGGTAATCAATTGTTTTTCTCTACATAAAAGAGCCTAACATTGGCTGTATGAGAAAATCTGGGGAAAGGTGCCTGACTTGTTACCACCTTGAGGGATAGGGATATAAAATCCAGGAACCCTACAGCAACAACAACAAAACTCGTTTGTCTAAAACTAACCACTGAAATGGGAAAATGTGACTCACAGACTGAAAGCTTTATCTTCTGAAGTAATGTAAATAAGAGTAGAACTATCACCTGGTACATTTGACTAGCATAGAGATCCAGTCCTGAAGTTAACAGGTTATCTTTTTGGCATTGTGCTTTGGAGGACAGATGCAAGCGTGTCCTTCATTCAGCTTGTTCAAATAAATAAAAATTTAGAACACCTCAAAATAAATTTTGTTGATAACAATATGCGGATATCAATGATATTTTAATAAATCTGTTAAGAATAAGGCATTGAATATTTTTCTTATATTTTTTATTTCTATAGCAGGAAGGGTTTAAAATGTTAGCAATCATTAGTCTGTACAGAAAATACATGTACTATTATTTTGCCTAAAATAGGATATTGGGGTTTTTTTTATTTAATTTACTGTCCAATGTTATTGAACTTATGTGTAAAAGCAAAATATCATTTTAAGGAGAATTTACTTTCCTCTGTAAAGAATATCCATCCTATGCTCATAACATTATTATTTGGCTAATCGTGATTGCCTTTTTGCTTTTAGTTAAAAAGAAAACAGCCAAAAATACAGTATAATAAACCATCTACAAAACAAAATGCCACTTTATTGCATATTTCATCATTCTGATTGATATTCACTAGAACAATAGACTCTGGCAATCACCTATGCCAGTAAGTTCCTTTAGGAAGAATCTTCCAGTGTTCGTGGTTTCCTTCATCAACATATGCACCTTAAAACTAATCGTAGGAGCTCAGCACTCATAGCTCAGTGAGTAGGGCACCATCCACATACACGAAGGCTGGCAGGTTCGAGCTCAGCCCAGGCCTGCTAAAGAACAATGACAACTGCATCCAAACAAATAGCCAGGTGTAGTGGCGGGCACTTGTAGTCCCAGCAACTTGGGAGACTGACCCAAGAGAATCGCTTAAGCCCAAGAGTTTGAGGTTGTTGTAAGCTTTGATGCCAGGGCACTCTACCAGGAAGGGTGACATAGTAAGTCTCAAGGAAAAAAACAAACAAACAAACAAAAAAACTAATGGCAGGGACAGATCAATGGAAAAAGATGAAATATTTCCATGTTAATGTGAAAGACACAAAATCTTCATTTTAAAAAAACATCCTGCATTATAGTTTGGAATCTATGTGTTCATTCCACTCACTGGAATTCTCCAGAGAGAATTCTTTTTTTTAGTTTCAGGTTAATGTGAGGGTACGTACAACCAAATCACAATATTTGAATTTGTTATGTAGAGTCCCTCTTGTACCTGTGTCCTGCATTCCAAAGGTGTGTCATACACCCCTACATTGTGCTCATTCAGTTAGAACACCCCAAACCACCCCTCATCTCTCCCCAGTCCTTCAGCCCATCTTCCCCCAAATTGAAATGAAACGAGTTTTTCTACTCTGTGAGCATAAATTAGATCAGCTTCACATCAGTATTGAGTACACGGGATATTCGCTTTTCCATTCTTGTGATACTTTACTGAGAAGAATGTGTTTCAACTCCATCCAGGTTAATACAAAAGATATAAAGTCATTATCTTTCATGGCTGAATAGTATTCCAAGGTATGCATATACCATAGTTTGTTAATCCATTCCTGAATTGATTAGCATTTAGGTTGTTTCCACATCTTGGTGTTTATAAATTAAGCTATAATAAACAATCTAAGCTGCATATATCCTTATGATAAAATGATTTTTTTTTTCTGCTGGGTAGATGCCTAGTAATGGGTTTGTGGGGTCAAATGGGAGATCTAGTTTGAGTTCTTTGAGGGTTCTCTATACTTCTTTCCAAAGAGGCTGTATTAATTTGCAGTCTCACCAACAGTGTATAGGTGTGCTCATCTTCCCGCATCCGCACCAGCATCTGCAACTTTGTGATTATGCAATGTGGGCCAGTCTTACTGGGGTTAGGTAATATCTCAGAGTGATTTTAATTTGCATTTCTTTGATGATTAGGGATGAGAATTTTTTCACGTGTTTCCTAGTCATTCATCTGTCTTCCTCAGAGAAGGTTCTGTTCATGTCTCTTGCCCAGTGTTTGATTGTTAGCTCTTTCTTTGTTGATTGAGTTCTTTATAGATCCTAGTTATCAAGCCTTTGTCAGATTATAATATGCAAATATATTTTCCTATTCTGAAAGTTGTCTATTTGCTTTTATTGTTGTGTCCTTAGCCGTTCGGATGCTTTTCAGTTTAATTAAGTTCCATTTGCTATTTTTTGTAGTTGTTATAATTGCCATGGAAGTCGTCATAAAATCTTTCCCCAGGCCGACATCTTCAAGAGTTTTTCCCCACACTTTCTTCTAGAATTTGAAACATTTCCTGCCTTAGATTTAAATTTTTATCTGTCTTGAATCAGTGTTTGTAAGTGGTAAAAGGTATGGATCAAGTTTCAGTCTTATATATGTGGATATCCAGTTCTCACAGCACCATTCATTGAATAAGGATTCTTTTCCCCAGTGTATGCTTTTGGTGGTTTATCAAAAATCAGATGGCTATACGAGACTAGCTTCATAGCTTAGGTTTCTATTCGTTTCCATATATCTTTGTCTATTTTTGCACTAATACCATGCTGTTTTGATGCTGTGGACTTATAAAGTAGCCCAAAGTCTGGTAGGGTGATGCTTCTGGTTTTGTTTTTATTACTAAGAATTGCCTTGACTACACTTTTTTTTTTTTCTGGTTCCATAGGAAATGAAGAACTATTTTTTCCAGTTCTTCAAAGTATGGTACTGGTATTTTAATGAAATGAATCTGTAGATTTCTTTGGGAAGTATAGACATTTTAATAATGTTGATTCTTCCCAGCCAGGAGCATGGTATGCCCCTCCATTTGTTAATGTCTTCTGCTATTTCTTTCTTAGGGTTTCATAATTCTCCTTGGAGAAGTCCTTCACCTTATTTGTTATGTATATCCCTAGGTATTTCACTTTCCTTGAAGCTAGTGTAAAGGGAATTGTGTCTCTGGTGAGTTTCTCAGCTTGGCTGTTACTGGTATATACAAAAGCTACTGATTTCTGGACATTGATTTTATGCCCTGAGATGTTACTATAATTCTTGATCACTTCCAAAATTCTTGTGGTTGAGTACTTGGGGTTCTCTAAGTATAAGATCATATCCTAAGCAAAGAACAAGAGTTTGACTTTCTTGGCTCCCATTTGGATGCCATTTATGTCCTTCTCTTGCCTGATACCATTGGCCAGAACTTCCAGCACTATGTTGAGTAGTAGTGACAGTAGAGGACAACCTTGTCTGGTTCCAGTTCTAAGTAGAAAAGCTTTCAGGGTGGCACCTGTGGCTCAGAGAAGAGAGCACTGGCCCCATATGCTGAGGGTAGTGGGTTCGAGCCTAGCCTAGTCAAACTGAAAAAAAAAAAAAAGAAGAAGAAAAAAAAGAAAAGCTTTCAGTTTTACTCCATTCAGTATAATATTCACTGTGGGTTCGTGTTAAATAGCTTCAGTTTAAGAAATGTGCCATCTATGCCTGTATTCTTAAGTGTTCTTGTTAGAACCAGATATGAATTTTATCAAATGCTTTTTCTGCATCTATTCAGAGAATCATATGTTCCTTGTTTTTGCTTGTATTGATATAGTGTATTACACTTATGGATTTGCCTTGCATCCCTGGGATGATTCCTGCTCAATTGTGGTGTATATTTTTTTAATGTGTAGTTATAATCTATTGGCTACAATTTTGTTGAGTATTTTAGAAACAATCTTCATTAGTGAAATGGGTCTATAGTTCTCCTTTTTAGTTGGATCTTTTTCTTGTTTTTTTGTATCATGGTGATATTTGCATTATAGAACATGTTGGGAAAGTTTCCTTCCTTCTAAATGTTTTGGAATAGTTTCTGCATTATGGGTATAAGCTCTATTTTGAAGGTTTGATAGAATGCTAATATGAGGTCATCTGGTCCAGGGCATTTTTTTGTTAGAAGATTTTTTATTTTTTTCTTTGATCTCAGTGCTATTTGAGACTATTTATCTGCTCAAGAGATGTATTTCTTCTTGGTTGAGTTTAGGGAGAGGGTGTGATTCCAGGTATTAGTCCATTTCCTCCAAATTGCCAAATTTCTAGATATAAAGTTTTTTGTAGTGGTCAGAGATACTCTCTTGTATCTCTTTGATATCTGTTGTTATTTCCCCTTTAAAATTTCTGATTGATGTTATTAGAGATTTTTATTTTTTGTTTCTAGTAAGTCTGGCCCATGGTTTATCAATCTATTTATTTTTTCAAACAACAAACATTTATTTCATTTTTTAATGATTCTTTTGTTTTCCATTTCATTAATTTCTGACTTAATTTTTGTTATCTCTTTTCTTCTGCTAGGTTTTGGATTAGATTGTTCTACTTTTTCCACTTCCTTAAGATGATTCATTAGATTGTTGATGTGTTGTTATTCTCTTTTTCGGGTATAGATATCTAATGCAATAAATTGCCCTCTTAAGACTGCTTTTGCATTATGCCACAGGTTTTGGTTACTTACAGCTATACTGTTCTTATTTTGGAGGAAGTTAGCATTTTTCTCCTTCATGTCTTCCTTGACCCAACTGTCAAAAGGTATTTTAATTTCCATTCCTTTGTGGGAGTATTACTGTTTGTGGTGGAATTGAATTCCACCTTTATTGACTTGTGTTCTAAGATACAAAGTATAACTTAAATTCTTTCAATTTTGTTGAGGTTTGATTTGTATACTGGGATATGATGTACTTTGGAGTATGTTCCATGGGATGATAAGAAGTACATATATTCCTTAGCTTTGAGATGATGTGTTCTATATATGTCTATTAAACCCATTTTTCTAAGGTCATATTTAATTCCTTGTATCTTTGCTTAGTTTCTCTTTAGAAGCTCAATTCAGTTCTGTGACAGGGGTGTTAAAGTCCCCAGAAATTATTGTGTTACAGTATATCATATTATTCAGACCAATCAATACCTGTTTTACAAATCTGGGAGCATTTAAGTTGGCACATAAATATTTAGAATAGAAATATCCTCTTCTTACATTGCTCTCTTCACCAGTATGAAGTGACCATCTCTTTCCACTTTTATCTGAAAATAAGGTTGTGACCCCTCCTTTCTTCTGATCTCCATTTGCCTGAAATACTGTTTTTTATCCCTTTACCCTGAGTCTTGATTTGTCCTTCAGGATTAGGTGTGTCTCCTGGAGACAGCATGTGGATAGCTTGTTCTTTTTTTTTTTTTTTTTTAATCCAATTGGCCAGCCTGTGCCTCTTCAGTGGGGAATTCAAACCATTAGCATTTATTGAGAGAATTGATAAGTGTGGTAGAGTTCTATTCATCTTATTTTGTGAGAGACCATTGGTAAGTTTTATCCATTAGTTTCTGGGTGTTTATTTTATCCATTAGGTTTTGTTCATTAGTTTCTGAGTGTTTATTTTGCTGATAATCTATTGTAATGGTCAGTGTTAAGAATAGGTCTATGTATTTCCTGTAGATCTAAAGCAATGTGGAAAATTTCCTCAATGTTTGTATATCAGTAAGAGATTTGATTTCTCTATTAATTTTGAAGAATAGTTTACTAGGCTACAGTATTCTGAGATGAATTTTTTTTTTTTTTTCTAAGAAGGTTAAGGTTAGATGACCATTCTTTTATGCCTTAAAAAGTTTTAGTTGGGAAGTGTGCTGTTACCCTGATGGATCCATCCCAGCTGGTAATTACTCCTGGCTGTTTGCAGAATTTTCTCTTTTGTCTGGACTTTGAACAGGTTCATTACAATGTATTTTGGAGATCCTTTGTGTTGGGATGACCTGGGGTTTGACATCCCCCTTCTATGCTAGGTTTCCTGAGTTCCTGACCTCCTCACTGGCTCCTGTAGTCCACCACTGCTGCAGTGTGCCCCCTAAGTGATGACTCCAGGTAGGTTACTAACACTGGAGATGATTGTGGCTTTTTTCCCATGCTTTGCTGAGAGAAGGCTAGTAGGAATGTGTTTCTAGCCCGCCACTTGCCTTTCTCCCAGAGTCAATTTTGTAGTTGTATATTCTGTGAAGAAATATCAACATAAATGTGCTTTCCTGAAACATACATCTGTTATCAGTAAGGCTGGCTATAACTCAGACATATGCTCAGAAGTCTGCATTTTTTATGGCTAAATACTATTCCATGGTATACATATATCAAAGATTATTAATCCATGAACATTCTCCTACATATCACAAAAATGGAAAAGCAAGTGTCCCATGTACTCAATACTAAATTGAAAGTAGCAGATTAACAACTACAAACCCACATGAAAAACCCAATTAAATTCAAGAAGGGATGAGGGGGAAGGCATTCAATAAGTTCCCACCTAACAAGTACAACATAGGATTTTAGGGCACACTTCCTGGGTGAAGGACACAGCTATAACTCATACTTGACCTTGCAAATGCAAACAATGAAAACTAATCATATATATGTGAATATTAATCTGAAAATTTAAAGATAACAATAAATTTTTCTGTAAAAAAAAAAAAGGTGAGAAAGATCAAAGTGAAGAAGAACATCTATAGTCATACATTTCCAAATTCTTTTTTCTTTCATCCCTTCCCCTCACTCCCATTGGTATAATTATATTTTATTTTGATTTGTTTTTTTTGTTTGTTTTCTTTGTGGGCCTATCCCTCCATATTTATTTTTAAAGATTGTATGAGATAAAAGTAGTGAAAAGTTGGGTAAACTCCAAAGTACTATGCAAAACAAAGGCAATAGGACTTCCATATTTCTTTAATTCTAACTACATATCTTTCCTACAGTTTAATGTTTCTGAATTATACATATATAATAAATATAATGTCTATATTTAATGTGCCACTGTTACAAATTTGCTCCAACATCTGCGACTAAATTAGTGTTATAGCTTACAACTCATAATGTTTTGCTACCAAAGAAATAAATGTCATTTCTTATGCTGCCTTCCAGAGAAGTATTTCAAAGGTTGAAAAAATTCGAACAGAACCTAAGATTATGGTTTCCAATATGCAGTGAAGGATTACAGTTAGATACCCTTTAAGAGAATGTGTTTTCCCCAAAGTAGAACTAGTCTGAAATGATGAGAGGGGAAATTTATTAGAATACCTGAGAAATTTATATCTTACCATATTCCATTCTGTACAGAGGGCATAAATCAGATAGAAATGGATCTCAGAAGTGTACATATCCAATTTCATTTTATAGATCAGTTTTCCTTTTTCATAGGCAGCAAAAGAAGGGGAAGTATGTGCTCTCTACTGGGGACAAAGAGGTCTTGTAATATTTTTATTGGATGGCAAATTCTTATCTCTGTCCTAAACATCCCTAGGCTCTGATAGTTTAAGCTACTTAATCAGTACCACCATACCAGCTTTTGGTGGGAGGAGTGAATGGATATAAAGACCCTATCAGTTATCAGCCTCTCTAGGAAGTTGGAGACAAACCTCTTATAATCGTGAACTGCATTATATTAAGTTGCATGAGATATTCAGCATAGCTCCTTGAGTAATCTCTGTTGCAGGCTACTGATGAATGAACCAGTTTTCATTTTCTAGAAGGCAATAAGACTTTTGAAAAACCAAATACTCAGAGAAAAAGTTTTAGCCCCTATACATATGCATCTATTTACTGCCCAAACACATACCTGTGTCAGTATACCTAGTTGACTACAATACTACAGCAATCTTTCCTGCTGAGCCCTCTTACAATTTAATGAGTATTCACAACAATAGCTCTCCAAGCAGACACTACAGTGAACCCTAATTTGGATCCTTGGGTTAGATCCTATTGTTTTGAAGGCACAACCAAACCTGATGGATAAGTAGAAATCATTGCTACATGTTTAAGACCAAGTCTAATTACTATTATCACTGTCTTTTTCCATGGCTAGCTCATTTACCAAATACTCATAGCAATATATGTAATGATAATATGTGTAATGCATGCAAAATAAGTATGAAAGTATGTAAAACTTACATTAGGTATGAAAAGTGTTTAATACAAGTAAATATTTTCAAGAAACAATGGTTATAGTATTTTCCAGTGGACAACAAGTAGAGATGGTGGCATTGCTTTACCTGTCAATTCCAGCTTGTGGCCCAGTGATTCCCACCCCAGCTTTATATTTCAAAAGTCTTTTGTGCTTTTTGAAATATTGATGTCTGAGCCCCAATTCCCCAGCACAATTGATATCTCATCTCTGAGGGATGGAATTGAGGCATCTCTACTTTTAGAAATATGTATTATTTTTTGATGTACAATTTACAGAAATAAAACCACAGAACAAATGGAGTTATAAAAATATTGATCAAACAATTTTTGATAAATATACATTAATTGTTCTACTATTACTTTGTTTAAATAGTAGAGAAATAAGTGGCTAAACATATGGTCTTCATCAGATCTGAAAGTAAGTATTTTAGATACCTTAATGATCACAACTTCACCTTATATTATTACTCCATGTAGAGGTAAGGAGGGCAAAAATGAAAATTTAATAACTTTTTTTAACTGCGAATATGGTGGCGTATATAAACAAAGATAGACAAAACACATTCTCTGAACTTGGATCAAGTGGGGAAAATAAAGAGACAAGAACAAGTAAAATGCACTACCACGTGGTACATGCTATTCCAGAAGGTCTCTAATAAATGAAGAACACAGAAAGAAGAATGATTGATTATCTCTGTCATGGGAAAGGGACATATTAGGAAAGATATAAATAATATGCAGAATCTTGGCAAATAATTTTTTTCATTACACAAAAGGAGGTGGAAATTATAGCACATAGGTGGTAAATTAAATGAAAAAAGAACCAAAAGCTTAGCATGGCAGGTGGCATTTTATATAGTGACCTAGAGTGTAGGCTCTATATAAGGGCACATGTTAGGATGTATGTGGAGAGGAAGTCAGATTAGGAAAGATTCTGTTTGCAAAGCTAAGGCATATGGACCTAATGATGTACATGATATACTAGCAAGAGAGAGCAAACAGGTTCATAAGCTGGAAGATGAACTGATCAGATTCCTTTTACACAATTACTTCAGTGAACTCTATACTATGTGATGAAGATGGAAGCTCCAGCTTAAATAGATAGATCTCTATTGTAACTTGTTTCTTGCTTAGGCAAAATCAAAGGGTTTTTCCGCCTGCTATGGGAAATAATATAAATATAAATGTAAAAATATGTAACATTTCTAGTTTATTCTTTTGTCACACAAGTGACAGTTAATTTTTGGAAAAGCAGATGTACTTAGTTTCCCATGTTTGCAGAACGTCCACCTCGTTCCCAAGGATTCACATAGAGTATATATAACTCCAATCTCTGAGGTTCTTCCCAGAACTAGACAATCTCATATAAACACTCTCAATTATGTTTCTTGCCTTTTATCGCTGTAAATTGACCAGAAACCTATTAAACCAGGTCTTTGTTCAAAGACAATGTATTTGGAGAAGCTAGCTCTGTAGTGCTGTAATTAAACAGTTTCATCTGTCCCCTAAGCAGGTGATAATAACACTTTCCTTATTTTCAAGACAAGGAAATGTCTTTGTAAAGCTGTTCTACAAAAGAATGTGAGTGGCAACTGTGTACAACATCTCTAAGCTGAATGATGGATTTCAAAACACATGCACTTCACTGCATTTATGGGAAGTAATTTGGATAAGTGTGACAATTATGTAACTAAGAATGTCATCTAAAAAGTACACTAATTTTGTAATTGTCAGGCCAAACACTGGAGACTTAAAGACTGAAACCACTTTCAATTATCTTTATACAATCATAATAGGAATGAAGTTTTAAGATAAAACATTACCTCACAGCACTGTTATCTTACTTAGCTGGCGATTACCTTCATGCCAGTAAAGAGTGTATAAAAATTACACATTGCAAATAGGATCTATCTTAAGACCTAAACTTGGTCATTTAATAACATAAGCTCCTGTTAGGGACACTTTAAATATATAAAATCTTCCTGTCTGTAAGTTAAACCTACAATAGTTGTGATTAAAAGTTAGTGTCTCAATATATTGCAGGTAAAGCATGATATATTATATATAATCAAATGTATTCATATATAATCTGAAGAAAAGGAAAAAACATATTTTAATTAATTGGTTAAGTAGAAAGAATAGTATTGTAACTCAGAAAAGAAGGAATGGGGTCATGTGAACTTTGGTATTCTCCCCCCTTCTCTGTTTATACATATAATACTTTATACAAAGTGAAGTTAGAATAGGTAACATATGCCAGGATGTAATCTCTCCTCCATACACTCACATAGCAAAGAAGTTTGGTCTGAGATGGTAGAAGGAACACGTCCTGAATTACTGTGGTTCCAGAACCCCTTGGACATGGTGTATACAATTTTGCGAGTGTATACATTAATGAGATAAGGTTTTTCTTTGTTTTTCAAAGAGGTCTTAGAGATCTGAAAATAGATCTGCCATTCGATCCGGCACTACCAATATCTTTATGGCTTCATTACCATAAATTGGAACTACCATGTTTCTGATTTCATTTCCATTCTTGCCAAGTTTAACAAGAAATTGAATGTTTATTTGTTGCTCTAATTCATCCTCTGACATCCTCATGATGGCACACAAAACCACGCAACAGTGATGAACACCACTCTGCAAAATACAAGCACATATCAATGAGAAACGGATATACCAATAAACACCTTACTGGGCTGTTTGTCCAGTTCTCCCAATGTGAGCACATGGTGACAAGTTCACAAATTCAATTGTCCTGCCTTATATATGTTCCATGGTTTCTTTATCCCTCCATCAATGGGCAAACACTTTTTATTTTCATAATCTTGGATTAATGAATAATGAATAATGATGAATCATGAATAATGATGTGACGATCATAACAATAGCTTTTTGAGGTAGTGATTTCTTTGCGTAATCAAAGGGATTGCTGGGTCATATGTTAGTTTTATTTTTACTTCTTTAGGAACTTTCATACTGTTTTGCACAGTGGCTAAACTAATTTGCATTTCTGTCAACAGGGTATAAGGGTTCCCTTTTCTCCACCCTGTCACCAACACTTGTTATTACTTGTTTTTTTCAAGTAATACAAGTTAGTACAGCCTTTCTAATGGTTGTGAAGTGATATCTCATTTTGGTTTTTATTTTAACTTTTTTGATGATAAGTTTTGTTTGGACTCCTTTTCATATGCCTGTTGGCCAATTTTAGGTCTCCTTTATAGAAATGTCTATTCAACTACTTTGCTTATTTTTTAATCAGAGTAATTGTTTTTGGCTGTTGTGTTGTGTGAGTTCTTTATATCATTTGGACACAAGATAATATCATTTTGAGACTATTTAATTTTTAATGAAAATTGTTCATTCCTAGAATTAGATTCATAGATATATTATAACATGAAAAAAAAAATGCACACTATAGCCCCAAACACGCACACACACATATGCATATTGAAAACTTGACCCCCCAAAATCACACATTCAGGTGCTATAATACCTCAAAAAGTGCCACAAAAGGAGGAGAAATATTTAATGTTTGGTTAAACAGAAAACTATTCTTGGAGAAAAAAGAGGTAGAAAATCTAAGCTTCAGAGAATCAGTAGATTTTGATAGACAGTAAAAAAATAGACAAGAAGAATAGGTACCCTCCACAATGTGACACTGACTATAGGGTTGGTAGCCCAGAAAAATAGGCTAATTCAATTTTTTTTTTGAGGACTGAATGCATATAGTAGCTGACTATTGCCATTTGTGACCAATATTGGTAAGTTTCATGCTACATTTTTCACAAGGATCAATAGAGCACTTATTTAAATGTAACCAAGTGGAGGGGTTTGCACAGTGTAGCAGATTTCTTACATCTCACAGTCAAAGAAAATGATAATACAGATAAATAATACAATAAATAATAACACTTTTTCAAGATCTCAGTTTCCATAAAAGGCTATTTTCTAGAAGCACACATTGGAACTTTGACTTCCCCTTTTTTTTCACCCCTTCTAGAGAAGTGGAATAATTTATCAAAGTGTTTAGTTTGGAAAGAAAATGTGGACATTCATACCCTCACTTTTATTTTAACTTCTTTGAATAGTTACTTAAAGTACTATTTAGCTGCCCCATCATGACTATGTTAGAAAGGCAGGTGTCCTGCCCACAAGTGGATAGTAGATCAGTCAAATTCTGTGATTTTTATACTCAACTTGTGGTTCCAAATTATTTACAGCTATCCAGAATCTTATCTTAAATTTCATTGCAAAATTGTAATGTTAGCCCTCTAAATTTTCCCTAAATTATATCATCCACTATCCATGAATGTTTAATAAATCATTTAATTTGTGCATGGCTCCCCTACATTTCTCATGTTATTACCATTTGGGTGAAATTCCTTCTTCCCTGCTGAGCTATATGTAATTATGTGCTCATCTACTGGTACCTGAGGTTATCTAAGAAACATATCACAATATGCAGCCTACCAAGATTTTTATTCTTTGAATTCTTACTGTAGTTTTTATTTATTCCATTAATCCTGAATTTAGTTATAAATAATCTTGTATTTCAACAAAATTATCTAATGTACATATTTTTCTTTCTTCCAAACTGATGAAAAATGTTCTTAATTACCTGCTGTGCTGTATTTGTAAGTAAAATTCATAGGAAATATTCATTATACAAGTTCAGTAATTTTCGTGATTAAAGCAGAACAAATGCATGTAGGTAAACATAGAAGTGATTACATGATTTTGAAATATGCTTTGTGTGAATATTTACTTGAAATATTTATTCCCAAATATTATTGTCTCGGCAGAATTTAGACTTACATTATTTAGAAATGAAGATAGATAACCCTATAAACTTTTTGTTATTAATATTTTATGCATATTCAAGGTACTATAGTAATAAAATTTGGAAGCAAAACAAAAATTATAAATTTGTAAATGTTACTTTATTGTTCCTGTGAACTCCTCAATTCAAGGCCCTTCTACATATATATATATATATATATATATATATATATATATATATTTTGTTGTTGTTGTTGTTTGTTTATTTGTTTGTTTTGTTTTGTTTTTTTGGCCAGGGCTGGGTTTGAACCCAGCACCTCCAGCGTATGGGGCTGGCACCCTACTCCTATGAGCCACAGACACCGCCCTAAATGTCTATGTTTTGTTTTCTTAAATTTAAAGCTTATTTATTATTGGGTAGGAAAGATCCGTCTTTGCTATTGTTCTTTCTGGATCTTTGCTTTCCCCTTCATTTATTTTCTTTCTAGAGGAGTGGAATAATTTTTCTAATTGTTTTGTGTTTAGAAGGAAAGCCCAGACTTTCATAGCACACTGTCACTTTTTATCATAACTATGCATTATTATTTTAAAAGTACATTAAAAGTAGGTCTTGTATTTTATGTTTAATATTTAAAAATAGTATCAATGTTCACCTCACTACAAGAATAATCTTGGTGCCCACTAAAATTAAAACTTTTTCTGAAATGACCTTAGACCATACAGGTCTACCAACTTGACTGAAATCTAAGGGAGGATAGACAGGTGTCTCCAGAGAGAGATGCTGCACAAATGCTGAGTCTCCTGTGGCAGAGGATGCAAGAAAGAGAAGGCCTCTTTACCAGTGGATAAGAACAACTGATTTTCAGTCAATTTTAAATATTGAATGTGAGGTAGCCTGAGAATATAGACCCCAGGGACAACAGACATCAGATAAGTTTGCATCCATGTGGGAGTTTTCCCTCCTAATCTGTTTCAGAAAATCACAAGAATGTTTAGGAGCAGGTCAAAAAGAAAAAGAGACAAAAAAAAAGTGAAAGCAGGTCTTGTGGTACAGGACTGGAAGAAAGGCAGAGAGCTCCACTTATATTGTTTCCAAATATGGTAAAATTAGTCTTAAGCTAGTAGAGAAAGGTAAGCAAAACATTTCTTTCAGGGTACAAATGAGTCACATTAAATGTGTGTGAAGCAAAAAATGACAAATAAATATGACTTGCATATAGTTATAAAACGATCCTGCATTCTACTATTGCAGGGCTTCCACTGCTGAAAGTAGAGTAAGATAATCAAAAAATACTCCACCCTGTGATCACCTTGTGATTTAGGCACAAATCTCACCTAAAACTGAAATGGGTATGAGACAACAACAAAATCCCTACCGCTGCCACAAGGCGGCAAGGCACCCACTGCCAGTCCCAGCAGTCTATAGACAGAGGAGTCCAGTCAGTATAGAGAGAGACCCTTTCTAATGTAAGCAGGTCCAGAAAAGCTTGAAGTTGAGATTGCAGCAGGCTTACAATCATACGCATAGGGGCTTTTGTTTTCTGTTTAATATCTAAAAATAGTATCAATGTTAGCCTCACTACAAAAATAATTTTGGTACCCACTAAAATTAAATCGGTTCCTGCAACCACCTTAGCTGATACAGGTCTAATTGAATATCTAAGGTTTAGAAGCAAGTTGAGGACTAAGCTTTTTTGTTGCTGTTGTTTGTTTGTATTGTTTTGTTTTAGAAACAGAGTCTCCCTTTATTTCCCTTGGTAGAGTGCTGTGGTATCACAGCTCATAGCTAACTCCAACTCCTGGGCTTAGGTGATTCTCTTGCCTCAGCCTCCCTAGTGGCTGGGACTACAGGTACATACCACAACACCTGGCTATTTTTTTTGTTGCAGTTTGGCTGGGGCTGGGTTTGAACCTGCTACCCTTGGTATATAGGGCCACCACCCCACCCACTGAGCCATAGGTGCCACCCGAGGACTAATGAGAGTGACAGAAAACAAAAACAGAAACAATAAAATAAATTCAGCTCAAGAACTGACTAGATTGCTTCAGCTGCCCATGCTAGAGCCCTAGGTGAGGAGGAAGCAAGACCGAGTCAGGGCATAATTCTATCGTCCACGCCATGTGTAGTTTCTAAGCAAAATTTTTGAAATTTACAGCAAACCAGGAAAAAGTAATCAATAGACTAGACTCAGCAAAAGACTAGATGTTGAGATCATCTGGCTGGGAGCTTAAAAAGAAATAAACTATGATAAATGTAAAAAGGTAAACAAAGATGAAGAATGCATTTAGTGGGAATTAACCAATGACAGATTTCAGTGAATCTGACAATGAACAATAGAGGAAGTAAGGCAAAGAAAGGACAGAGCACCCCAAACTGGGGGCCATTATTAAATGGTTAATATACTTGTAATTTAAATCCCAGGAAGATTCTTCAAAAATAAGAAATATTGAAAGTGACAATGCTGAGAATTAAAAACAAAGAAGTTTTTAACAAACTTCTAACAAGTTCAGGGATTTGAAAATGCATGTGTTAACAACAACAAACCCCATACACGTACACCTGGACACATCATATTCAAATTGCTAAATGCCAAAGATAAAACGAAAATCCTGAAGACTGGTAAAGAATAAGATATATTACATGCAAAAGAAAAAAAAAAAAAAACCCTGAAGAATTGCACTAAAGTTAAACTTATCATGATTAACTATGCAAATAAGAATAAAAACCAATCTAAAATTATCTACCTAGCCAACGTGGTACCATGCCATTGGCTAACCCTGTCACGCACCTCATCCCCTGCCTTCTTTCCCCGCCCCTTCCCCACGCTCTATATAATAGATAAATTGCAAAGATAAATTACTCAGCTATTATGTGCCTCTTGACACAATAAAGTTGAGTTCCTGCTTAAAAAAAAAAAAAAAAGAAAAAAGAAAAAAGAAATGAAATCAGAAAGGAAGAGCAAAGAGAGGGAAGGAGGGAGGGGAGTGGGGCTTTGGTGTATGCCACACCTTTTGGGCACAGGACACCATTGTAAGAGGGACTTTGCCTAAAAAATGCGATCAGTGTAACCTGGTTTATTGTACCCTCAATGAATCCCCAACAATAAAAAATAAAGAAAAATAAATAAATAAATAAAATAAAATTGTCTACCTAATGAAAATATTTTTTAAATTTACCAAAATTAAAGTTTTTTTCATGAAAAAATAATTATAGAATTTATTAGAATAGCTCTATTAAAATAATTATTAAATGTGATCTTCAGAGAGAATGCATGTGAGAGTAGACATATCTTTGGATCAGTACAATAAATGACGATTTCCAGGGGACGCCAATGGCTCAAAGGAGTAGGGTGCGGGCCCCATATACTGGAGGTGGCAGGTTCAAACCCAGCCCTGGCCAAAAACTTCAAAAAAAAAAATAATAATAATAATATTTAAATGATGATTTCCAGAAATGATTAAAATAAAGATAAATAAAACAGACCTTTTTTTGTTTGTTTTTAATGCCTTTAAAATATAATTGGCTGCATAATATATAATTGGTTTAGAAACTTTTACTTTATTGTATATTATATATACTGTATTATACCTTACAGTAGATATTAAATAAAAGCTGAGTGTTTGTTAATGGTGGGTTATCTTCTCTAACTCGTTTTTATTCATTAAGCATATATGCCTGGGCCTGGCTCAGTGGCTCACACCTATAATCTTACCACTCTGGGAGGCCAAATCCAGGGGATCTCTTGAGTTCAGGAGTTTGAGACCAGCCTGGAGAGAATGAGACTGCATCTGTAAAAGTAGCTGGGCATTGGAGAGAGTGCCTGATGTCCCAGCTAGTTGAGGAGGCTGAGGCAACAGATTCTTGTGAGCTATGATGTCATAGCACTCTACACAGGACAATTGTGTGAGATTCTGTCTCAAAAAAAAAAAAAAAAAAGTATATCTTCTAGATTATCCCATGTCAATAAAAAATAGTTTCCTTATATTTTGATTCCAGTTTTGTAGACTCTGCACAGCATCTCATTCATTTATCTAAACTCATATTTATGGAATTTTAGGTTGATTATATTTTTCTGCTAAAAATAATTAAATAAATGAGTCATGTGGTAAAGCTTCAGTATATTTTTAGGATAAATTTGTAGCAATGGTATTGATATTATAAAAGACATGCATAACTTTACATCTTGATAATATTTATCAAATTGTTCTTCTTAGAGTATGGGATATTTAAATGTCCAAAAACATAAATATTAATTCTCACACTCTTACTAACACTATGTACTATATATTTTTATAGGCATTACCAATCTGATGAGTGAAAAAGAAATAATCTTTAATAAAAAGACAAAAACTTATTGGATCTTAAGAGAATCCAGAGCGTATGACCAGTTATCTTTTAAAAATTCATATGTAATCTCATGCTAGTCCTATTAAGTTTCAATTTTTACCTTTCTTAATGTCCCCCAAAGATAAATTACTCAGCTATTATGTGCCATGCTCTATTGATCCCTCAAAAAACCACGAACCGAGTATAAATAATTGTTTAACAACGATTAATAGATTTCAATCATTTAATATGAATTTATTTAGTGTAAAGAGTATATAGGAATAAAAGTCACAATACTGTTATGTGAGAAAAAGTAACTACATTGCTCCTGTGAAGATGATAGAAATTTACATTCCACTAATTGCATTTAAGGTAGTTTCTGTATTTAGTTCTCAGTGGTTTTATTATTTTCTTTTGGTTCCATGATATTTTTGTTTTTATATTTCTAATTATTTCCCAAAATGATCAATATTATATTTATTCAAAAGCACATTTGCAATAGAGGGAACATGCTGGCTTCAGGATCTGCCCCTAACTGAAAATTAAACAGAAAAGGTTTTTCTTTTCTTTCTCTCTCTCTCTCTCTCTCTCTCTCTCTCTCTCTCTCTCTCTATTTCCTCCTCCTCCTTCTCCTCCTCCTTCTGTTATTATTATTTATTTATTTATTTTGGTAGAGGCATTAGAGTTTGCAAGATAGCAAGAACGTCGAGGTCAAGGAATGGGAATGAGCAGAGAGCCTGGTCAGGATAGTTTAACAAAATACGTTTTTGTGGTCCTCCAGTTCTTAGAACCAGTTTTTCGGAGACATATTCTGAACTCTAATGCTTTAGTGCTTGTGCTAAGCTGAGAGGCAAGCCAAGGCTGAGAGGTATTTAGAAAGGAGAGAAGTCTCACTAAAGTTGGTCAATCTGAAGTTTATAGGGTGGGTAATGAGTAATTGTAGGACACGGTCATGCAGGTTGTTTTTGCTTCATAAAATGCTACCCTGAACTTACTGTTCTTAAAAATTTTATTTAGTTAGCATTGATACTACCGCTGGTTTTTAGTTTGGCTTTTGGGTTTTCCTGGTCAGGAGTGGGCTGGGCCAATCTCTGCCACTGCACTTGCCCGTCTTCAGACAAGGGGACAGTTTGGCCTTTTTGAGAATGGTCTCTTTCTCATGTCAGGCCATGGCAGGCTTTGTACTGAAGTGATGGCAGTGACTGGGAATGTATCACAGACTCAGGCTTTTTGCAGTTTGTTTACATAGTAGCAGAATTATAAATGGATGAGAACAAGATTTGCAAGACCTCTTGAAGTATGTGCTTAGAACTGGCACGAAGTCACTTACACTGTATTCCACTAGTCAAACTGAGTAACAAAGCTGGACTTGATTCAAAGGGCAAACTGACAGATTTTACTTCCTGATGGGAAGAGCTGCAAAGGATTGTTAGTTATCTGCAACCTACTACATTTTGCCTTCATTTTTTTCCAATTCTTGATTCTTTTCAGCTTAACTATTTGCTATTGGCTCATTTGTTGCCCAAAACATTATATAAACGTATCTATGGCTGATTTGAATACTAAATCATTTCTCAGTTTAGCTCAGAACCATCATATGATTGTTCATTTTGTTTTCAGTTGTTTGTTTTTCCTAGGAATTTCCTACAGCTGGCACTGTGGTCTCGAAGACCCAGGTTGTAAAGATTACACCCAGTTCTTCAAAGAGGACACTTGACTTTGTCTAATTGTTCATGTCATTTTACTTGATACATCATGAAGAAAGTAAATTATGTTCAGCTGCTGCTGAAATAAGATGAGCAAAATGTTTCACAGATTGTGGCTTTTGGGGTATTTTAAGATTTTATTTTTTCTAACATGTACGTGAAGATGCAAAAATAAAAACAGACACTATTCCCCTGTTTCTAGGAAATCCAGGCACAAAGTATAGGCACTGAAGCCTATCTTCTCATTTAATTCACTAGACCAAGTACTTTCCTTACAAAACATTTGGTCCTACTTCAACAAGTACCAACTATAAAATTGTTACTTGCCCTCTGTCACATAAATTTCTCAAAACTTTGGTATTGTTGTTACTTCTTTGATTTGTTATTATCATTTATATATTCTGCATATTTAGAAGTTAAGGTAAAAGTGTGTAACTCCTAAGTCTAAGATCATTTCCCAAAGCGCTTTCCTCCAAGTTGTTATATTTTCTTAATAAATGCAAATGAAGTAATTATCTAGTTAAATTTTGACTAGGCATTATTCATTTGAGAAATTTTGGTTTTATCCTGCAAAGGAAGCATTTTTTTCACCTTTGGCACGTCACAATAATCTCGCTCTGATCTAAATTGATTGCTGTGGGATTATCTTAGAGTCATTAAAATATTGCTGTATTGACATTCAGTAATATCTTTAATTAGCAATTTCAAATTCCAGTGTTTGTCATTAAATATGAACAGATATAATTTATTATATCACTATGGCTGTTTATTCAGTTTTGTTTGTATATCCATGGAGTATATTAAATACTTATTTGACACGCTTTGTGCTATATTCAGGCCATTAAGGTTTATAAAATATTCACATTTGCATGTCTGCCTTTATATTTAATAATAAAGATATGGTTGAGATTCTAAACCTTGCTAAACATAGATTTACATAAAGAGTATATTTTTATTTTGTTTCGTTACTTTAAAATAACGTTAAAACAGAGACTGCATTATTTTAAAGACCCACACACAAGTAATAAAAGAATGTCTTACTCTTTGGAAATTAGTATTTTTCAAAAGCCAGATGCTTTTGGAATCCATGTACACATTGCAATGTTATTCTCAAGCCTTGGTAGCTTCTTTTCTTGGCCAATGTCATATTCATAGTGTTGCTTCTAAATTCCTCCAAAGAAAAAACTTGAAGGAGTTAGTTACAAAGTACAAAAGCTAAAAGTTATCAATATAAATAGGTCAGAGAACATCATTAGACTAACAGGGTCAGACTGTCTTTTCTCCCTGCATATCTTCTTTCTATTGAGGTAATGAAGTAAAACTTGAGATCACATACTTTGGGTAAGACGAGGCTTAGATTGGTATCTCCATGTGATCCACCCCTCCTAACTATTACCCTGATCATGTTCCCTCTGTGAACCAGCTTCTTTTCTTACTAAACAGGTAAAACAATCTTGGTTTCACAGGATTGTTGTGCAAATAAGGCCCATGAAGTGATAGGGTTATGTACAGATGGTAAGCATTGCATTAGATGTCCTTCCTCACATCCTATGTATGCTTTCCAGCAAGAATGGCAAAATGTTCTGCGCCTCCTTTAAATGCCAGAACTTCATTAAGAGGGGGCATTTTCTGTGTTCTTTCACAAATGGAATTTGTGTTAAGTCCTGCTCATTCCAGTATACGCTTATGGAGCTTTCCAAACTAAGGAAGCTTGCACAGGATGTCATTTTGTTTGCTACTCAGCCGTATGTTTAATTTGAGTTTATAAATCTCATTTTTATGGATAAATGTATCCTGGATGTCATTACAACTATGAAATGGACTCAAGGTGCAAGACTGCTCTGATAATGCCGAGGTCTTCATGATACTTTGACCTCTCATCATGCTTTAGCCATTTTGTAACTAGGTCGCTTTCTTTTTTATTTCTTTTGCTAGGAACATTATTTTAGGGCAGTGGTTCTCAAACTTCCTAATGCCGCAGCCCATTAATATAGTTCCTGTGGGTCGCCACCCACAGGTTGAGAACCGCTGCTTTAGAGGATATTTTCATGACTGCTTCCTTGTCATCATTTAAGATTTTATCTTCCTGACAGCATCAGTTAAAGGAGAAATCTCTCACCAGCTATTCTCAATTAGACTTCCTTAGATTCTGATTCTCAGCACTCAGAAAAAGAAATTATCTTATTTGTTTATGTATTGATGATTAAGATTAGTCTTTATATAAAGCATGTAAATTCCTTCAGACCAAAATTCTAATGTTCTTAGTTACCTCTATGTCTTCAGTGTACAGAGTAGCATGTTCACTTAATATGAGCTATTATGTGTTAACTGATGAGCAGGTGAAAGTATTTTAGCATTCAATTTTTTTTACTTCTTTATATTAGTTTTTTTTATTATTATTATTTTTTTTAACTATCTATGAACTATTGGTAGTTCCAGATAGATCTAGATACAATTTGTTGAGGACATGAATAGGCAATTGCTTGTGACTTATTTGTATCTAATAATGAAAAAAATTATTACCATACTAGACATATGGAAGGCATCCGAATGGTGTAAAGAATCCCATTCTAAATGGGGGATACCATGAAGCTTCTTCAGAAACTATTCACTTCAAATAGTAAAAGAAAAGAACTATAGAAAAGAATTATATCTTCAGGCAAATTTTAATGCACAGAATAGACTATTTTGAAGATTTGAAAACTAAGTTTCAGGTGTTTTAGAAAATCAACCTTAATTTGCATGTAACAAAGATTATTTTCTTTACCAAGTTTTGCTCTGGTTCCTGAACCTTCTCTTAAGCACTTTTGACACTTGCTGATAAAATTCAGTTTTAGCAAAAACTATGCTAAATCAGTTTAGCAAGAATTTTCCGCCCTCAATTGTTGATTACTATTGATATTGATAGTGTTTTTCATCCTCAACTACTCCCCAGTTAATGTCTGATCACACTGGCTTATGTTCAGCATGAATTCTGTTACATAGCTTTAGCCTGAATCCCCTTTGCTCTTGATGTTACCTCTTAATAATTTTTCATCCACGGTCCCCATTCCTGTTCCTTGGTTATAAATTCCCACTTGTCCATGCTGTAATTGTCATGAAGCCTGCTCTGTTTCCCCCACTGAAAAATATCATTGTATAGTTTCTATATCTATAGTGATGATATTCATTAAAGGATGACTTACCATACTTTATTAAATAACACTGATTTTTTTTTTCCTTTAACACATGATAAAGCATCTATATTCAAACTTAAATTTCACACCTATAGCTTTTGGTATTGAATAGCTCGATACTTTGGAAAAGGAACTCCTCCAGCTATTTTAGTTTTCCTTCCCCATCACACTTCATCTTCGTACCACTTAGTTTCAAGCTCAAAGTGTGATATGGCTCTTCCTGTATGAATAGTAGAGGATCTAATAATTATAGTTTAATAAAATGAAACTCAAGTGTGAGATTCATCAACTAGAGAAATGTAGATTTTTTTCATGCAATTTAATAACATGAAATGGACTCTATAATAATTTCTATATAAAGGATCAAAAATGGCTTAGCTGGACTTTTGTGGGTAGTTGAAAATATGCTCATAGAAGTCATGTGAAAATATAGAAATATTATTTAAATTAAATTTTATTATGTGTCTTGTATATAGTAAAAATTAGATTGGTTATCTGACACTTAGTATTTAACTTTTCTAGATGTGGGCAGAAACACTGAAATAAAAGACAGAGATCTTTAGGTCACTTAAATACTCTTAGGATTGGCAATATCTAATCTTGATGAGAAATAGTTGTTAATCCTATAGTTAGAATACCTCCAAATAAAAATGCTAACATTTCATAAAATGTCACTAATATAATTATTATACCTGTATCGTTGAGATATTTTAAAATTACAGATTAATTTTTTGGCACATATGATTAGGTTACGTTGTTTGCATTTGTAAGGTAAAGTTCAAGTTGTAGTTGCCTCCTTTACCCAGGAAGTATGCCCATTGAGTAAGAATTTACTGATCTCCCCCCTCCCCACTTTTTGAATTTATTTTAGTTTTTCTCCCAGGTGGGCATGTGGTTATTAATCTACTACTTTCAGTTCAGTATTCAATATATTTCATGCTTATTTTTCCATTCTTTGATACTTTGTTTAGGAGAATGTTCTAGAAATCCTAAGAGGTTGTTACAAAAACGTACAAACTGCATCTTTTTTATGGCTTAATGACACACATGTACCATAATTTATTAATTCATTTATGGTTTGAAGGGCATTTGGAATGTTCCCACATCTTTGAGTTTGTGAATTGAGATGCTATAAACAATTATCTGATGTGCAAAGGTAATTAGGATAAAATGACTTTTTTTTTTTTTTTTTTAAATTTGGAGTAGATACCTAGTAATGAGTTTATGGAATCAAATGAAAGATCTACTTTTAGTTCTTTGAATAATCTTCATACTTCTTTCCTTAAAGGCTACACTAGTTTGCATTTCCACCAACAGTGCACGAGTGTTCCCTTCTCTCTGCACCCACACAGGCATCTGCTGTTTGAGACCATGAGATGTGCGGTTTGCTCCCTGGCATTAGGTGATATCTCAAAGTGGTTGTGATTTGCATCGCTCTGGTAATTACAATGGATAATGAGCAATTTTTCATGCGTGTGTTGGCCATTTTTCTTTCCTCGTGAGAAAAACTTGTGCTTATATCTCTGAGCCAGATTTTAATGGGGTTAATTGATCTTTTCTCATTGATTTGCTTGAGTTCTTATTTTTTTATTTATTTTATTATTTTTTTTTAATATGGAACACTTCACAAATTTGCGTGTCATCCTTGCGCAGGGGCCATGCTAATCTTCTCTGTATCGTTCCAATTTTAGCATAAGTGCTGCCAAAGCAAGCACTTGCTTGAGTTCTTTGTAGATTCTGGTTATTCGACTTTGTCAGATTCATAGCATGTGAATATCTTCTCTCATTCTGAAGGTCTCTTTGCTTTGTTAATTTTGTACTTAGCTATGAAGAAACTTTTAAACTTGATCAGGTCCCATTTATTTATTTCTGATGTTGCTGCAATTGCCAATGGGGACTTCTTCATAAATTATTTTACTAGTGATAGTGGCCATCTTGTCTGCTTCCAATTTTAGGTGGAAATGCTTTCAATTTTTATTCATTCAATATATTATTGGCTATGGGTTTCTCATAAATAGCTTATGTTAATTTAAAAAATGTCCCCTCTATGTTAATTTTCTAAGGTGTTCTAATCAAAAAAGGATGCTGAATTTTGTTGAATTCATTTTGTGCATCTATTGATAAGATCATGTATAGTCTTTGTTTTCCACTGTTTATGTGGTGAATCATGATTATGGTTTTGTATATTTTGAACCAGGCTTTCATCCCTGGTTGCAGCACATCTGGTCATATGAATTATTTTTTATTTTTTTGATGTATGGTTGACCTCTGTTTGCCAAGATTTTGTTATAAAGTTTTCTATCAATATTCATTAGTGATACTAGTTTGTACTTTCTTTCTTTCTTCTTCTTTTTTTTTTTTTTTTTTTTTTTTGTTATGTCGTTTCTTGGTTTTAGTATCAGAGTAGTATTTTCTTTGTGGAAGGAGTTTGTGAGAGTTCTTTCCTTTTCACTGTTTTGGATTAGGTTTTGAAATATAGGTATGAGGTCTTCTTTGAAGAATTGGTAAAATTCAGGTGTCAAATCATCTGGTCTAGGACATTTTTTGTTGTTGTTGGAACCTTTTTGATTGTTGCAATTTTGGTGCTTGGTATTGGTCTATTCAAAAATTCTATTTCTTCCTGGTTGAGTCTAGAGTACTAGTGTGATTCCAGGAATTGGTCCATGTTCTCCATGGTTTCAAATTTATGGGCACAGGGTTTTTGTAATATTCAGTAATAATCTTTGGCATCTCTGTAGTATCTGTTATTTCTATTTTTTTCATTTCTGATTAAGATTATTACAGAACTTTTCTGTTTTTAATTTGGCCAAAAGTTTTTTACTTTTATTTATTTTCAAGGAACCAACTTTTGTAACATTCATTTTTTGCATGGTTCTTTTGTTCTCAATTTCATTTAGTTCTGATCTAATTGTGGTTATTTCTTCTCTTGTATTGGGTTTGGTATTGGATTGCTCTTCCTTTTCCAGTTCCTTGAGATGATTCATTAAATTGTTGATTTGTACATTTACTAATTTCTGGATGTAGGAATTTAATGTAATAAGTTTCCTTCTTAACACCTCACATTACAGTTTCCAGTATTCCACAGATTTTGATAGCTTGTTGCTTCATCATCATTTTATTAAAAGAATCATATGCTATCCTTCTTATCTTGTCCTTATCCCAGCTATTATTCAAAAAGGCTGTTTAGTTTTTATGACTTTGTGTGAGGATGAGTGTTTCTGTTGGAATTAAGTTATATTGTTATTCCATTTTGGTCTGTAAATAGACCAGGCATAATTTCTATTGTTTAAAATTTTTTGAAATTTGATTTGTATCCTGAGATATGATCAATCTTGAGAATGATACATGAGCTGATGTGAAGAATGTATTTTCAGTAGTATTGGGGTAAAATATTCTGTATATGTCTGCTGAGTCCATTGGTTCTAGAGTCATGTTTAAACCCATTGTTTCTTTGTTTAGGTTCTGCTTGAAAGATCTGTCCTGTCCTGGAAATGGGGTGTTGAAGTCCCTAGTTTTTACAATGTATATAGGTTATCATATTTTCAGACCAAGTAAGCTTTATTTTATAAATGTGGAACCATCTATTTGAATGCATAAATATTTTGAATGGAAGTATCTTCCTGCTTTATTGTTCTCCTAACCAGCATATAGTGTCCATCTTTGTCTTTCTTTATCTTTGTTGCCCTAAAGTCTATTGTATCCACAAAAGGGATTATGACTCCCACTTTCTTTGGCTTCCATTTGCCTGAAATACTGTTTTCCAGCCCTTCAACCTGAGTCTTGATTTGTCCTGGGGTATTACTTGTGTTTCCTGAAAATATAAAATATTTGGCTTGTGTTTTGTATCCAGTCAGCCAACATGGGCTTCTTCAATGGGGAATCTAAGCCATTCACCTGTATTGAGAGAATTGATAAGCATGGTGGAATTCTCTTTACCTTGGCTGAGTTTAGGTATGTTGCCCAGTTTTATCACTTGTACCACCGTGGAAGTTAGGCTTTCCTTTATTTTCCTGGTGTCTTTACTGCTCAGATGGTCCATTATGATTTGGTCTGTGTATAGTACTCTTTGAGTACTTCTTACATAGCAGGTCCTGTGGTGGCAAACTTCCTCTATATTTGGTTGCCAATAAAAGTTTAATTTTGTTATTTAATATGAAACTCAGTTTTGCAAGATATGGAATCCTAGGCTGGCAATTGTTTTTCTTTTTGTTTGTTTGTTTGAAATACTGAATGTGTGATCTCACTCTCTTTTAGCTTGGAAAGTTTCAAGCTTCAGCTAAGAAGTCTGCTGTCACCTCTGATGGGTTTCTCTTATATATCAACTACTTACTATGCCTGGCTGCTTTTGGAGAACATTCTTTCATTTCAACTTTGGCCATATTAATTACAATGCATCTATGAGAATGTTCTGTTTGAATCAAGTCTGCCTGGGGTTTAATATCCAGTTAGTAGGTGTATGTATAAATCTTTGGTGATTCTTGAGAAATTTTCAGTTATCATATCATCATCTAGGGCATCCATTCTATTGACATGCTCTCTTCTCCTTTGGGGATTCCTGTAATTCATATTTGTATGCTTCGTGTAGTCCCATAGTTTTCTTAGAAATCACTCTGCTTTTATTCTCTTTTGCCTCTTTAAGTGATTTGGTTAACTCACTTGTCCTCAAGCTCCAAGATTCTTCATTCTTTATACTTTAATATGTTGTTGAAACTTTCTACTATATTTTGAAAGTTTCTGAATGACTCCTTCATTTCTTTAAGCTCTATTATCTTTTCTAATTTTGTCCAGATTCTTGGAGACTCTGTCTTATCTTTTGTTAGTTGCTTAGATCATTTTTTGGATTTCATTTCACAGTTTTCCACTTTTCCTCCAATTTGCTTCATTAGGTTTGCCATCCAAAATCTGAATTCCTTTTTGTAATTTTCACAACTTTTTAATAGTGATATTCTGTGGTAGCTACATTATAGTGCCTCGGGGGAGTGGGTCTGTTCTGATTCTTCATGTTGCAATCGTTTTCTGTTGGTTTCTACTTATCTGTGGTTTCTTCTTTTTTATTTCCTTTCCTTACTTCTATTACCCTTTCTCTTTGATTTTCTTTGCTTCTAGGTTTGGAGGTTTAAATGGCCCTTAATACTTGAAAGAAAGGGAGAGAAAAGAAGATAAGAAAAAAAAAAAGAAAATTATAATGATGAGGTAAAAATTAAAGAAACATGAAAGAAAAAAGAAACATATATATACACATATATATTACATGTATATATGTATGAAGTTAAAAAAAAAAAGAAAAAAATAGTGAGTGTAATTCTAATGTACTTAAATGTCTATAAGAATTACAAACAATTTTTAGTAAGAACACCAGATGGTGCTCCAGTATTGGAGAAAAACAGCCAGTTGTGGATGTGGTGGTCTGGCTGAATTTCGTTTCACCAGATATCTTTCAGCAGGTTGACAGTGAGATCTGGTCTGGATTTCTTGTTTTATTATAGAAGTGGAAGCCGCATAAGTGTTGAAGCTCCAGGGAGTTGTGCAACAGGCCTGGGAAGGCCAGACATGCTAGTGTTTCCTAATCCAGTTCAGGGACCATTCTGGGTCTTGTGGTTTATCTGAGACAAGGGTCATGCCTCAGTAATATTAATGTGCTTGGAGATTTAAAGGAGGCCTGTGGCAAGGCAGGACCTCCCAGGTCTGGTTTGCAGTGCTGCAGGAAAAGCCTGAAGATGACTGCCTGAGTCTGGGAGATGGAACCAAAAACTGCCACTTGGCTGGTTCCTGGGAAAAGGTGCTAAACTGGGCCCTGACTCAAAGCTTCAGTGATCTCTACACTACTGCTGAGGCTGAGCCTCACCCAAGTGGGGTGGCAGGATGCTGTTCCCTGCTGACCAGATTCCAAGCCCAAGATTCACATATGCTCTGTGTAAGGGGGCACCTGGCTACAAGCTACCCACTCCATTATATGGGTGCGAGTTCCTAATCATTTCACTCCGCAGTCTGCACCCAGTGGGACAGGTGCACTCCACAGAAAGCTGTGGGAGCTAGGGGAGGTTCTCTGGTGAGCCTAATTCCCCAGGGATTCCATGTACAGGCATTGTCTGGGGATCACTGCACTCCCCTGCACCCCTTCCCATGCTTGCCTAAGGCTATCACTCTTGTGCCTTCACAAGAGCTGTTTCTGGGCCAGGTGACCAAGAGGGAGGCGGGTAATCTCTACTATCCCCAATCTTACTTATGGAAGTTGGTGATGTCTGTAAACTGTTAGGGATAGAGAGGGAACAGAAGAGAAGGAAAATTAAAACATAAAATAAAATAGAAACAAGAATAATCAGAGAGAACAGACAGCAGAAGGGTCCTGGTAGAGAGGAAACTGTCCAACCCAAGAAGTCTCTATGCAGCTTAAAAGTGCTCCTATTGGACAATAGGATTCTTGAGATGGGCTATAAGAGTGAGGTGTCTATCCACAAAGCATGCTCGGTCCTAAGTAAGGCACCCTAAAGCTGACCTTTTGATATAAAGTGCTTCATTGTAATATCATTTACATTTGCCACCACTCCTGCATATAATTAAAAATGGAATTATGGGGACTACATAGGATAGAAGCTATGTATCATAGCTAATGCTATGCTAATCATGAGTTAAATGCATAAGCAGTAGACACAGGTTGAGCAAAGCTAGGAATTAAGGAATAAATACAAGGAGTCAAAATTATAAAGGGGGGTCTTCTCACTTGTGAGAGAAATACCCATTTCCCTTTTTGGAATGTACTATGCTTAAGAAGAAGTAAAACTTCTGAAGTTTACACGTGCTTTCTTGCCTTGTGGTTTTGCACAGGCTGAGTCAAAGTGCTTTGGTAGTGGTGCTCAGAAAAAGCCCTAACCAGGGCAGGGTTCTTTATAGCCCCTTGACAAAACTACCATCTAGGAGGTGACCCCACTGATATGGTGTATTATTGAGGTAACTACTGAGCACATACAAGTGTTGAGAAATGAAGAATCAAATGTGGCTGTTCTTGTTGTAGTCCTTAGTAGGAGCAATTGATTTTCCATTATCCTGATCATTGCAGTGGACACACAATCAGATCATTAAAATAAAACAGAGTCTAAGAACTTTAGAAGAAAATGTACTTCTAATTGAATTTGAAATTAGATGTGTTCTAAAAACAGAAAAGGGTAAATCACTAGATTCACAATGAGTTCACTGAATTTCTAGTGCTACTCAAATAGGACTCATTTAATTTTGAGAGAGTGAGAATACCTAACTGATCTTCATTTTCTAATCATAAAAAGGTGACTTCTACTTTCACGTAAAGGGTATGATATGGATTAATATTCATAAAGTTATATATAGTTGTGCTGTTATTCAATGTATAGTTTCAACAATTTTACTTCAGGTCTTATTTAGTGAAATAAAGAAATGATATAAACATTTGGAAAAAATCAATACTTTCATAGTTTGCAATTACATTTTTGTGTAAATATGAAATTCTTCAAACTATTTAGTAATATTGATTAAATAAATGAATTAATCAAGGTTGACAGCAAAAATATATGAGTATTTATATGTAATTTGGAAGTGGAAGAAAAATTCAAATATCACCAATATAGATAGTGAAAAATGTACAGTATGTCTATACTAAAATAAAAAAAGCATTCTTAAAGACTACAATAAATTGAGAAATGCAATGATGAATACAATACTCAATATTTTATTTTTATTTATTTTTAAAAATTTCAGATTAATATGAGGGTACAAATGATTAGGTCACATTGATTGTATTTATAAGGTAAAGTTCAAGTTGTTGAGCTCTTCATCCAGGGCCATGTGCTGTATACACTCATATTGGCATATAATTTGAGAGCTCACCAATTCCTTTCCCTCTTCCCCTTCTTCCTCCCGCACTGGAATATACTTGTGTTTTCCTCTCTTGTGGGTGGCAGATTTAATATTGGTATTGAGTACATTGAATACTTGCTCTTCCATTTTGTGATTCTTTACTAAGAAGAAAGTGCTTCAGGTCCATCCAGGAGTTATAAAGTCTCCAAAAGATGTGAAGTCTCCATCTTTTTTTATGACTGAATAATATTCCATGGTATGTATATATCATAGTTTTTTAATCCATTCATGAGTTGATGGGTACTTGGGTTACTTCCGATTCTTGGCAATTGTGAATTTAGCTGCAATACGCATTCTAGTGCAAGTGTTTTAAACCTTAATTCACTTCAAGATGAATTATGGTTTCAAGAGATTATCTCTCAATTTACTAGCATTTTTTTTGTTATAAAAATAGATACAGTGATTCTAAATTTTGCAGTGAAATGTAAACAGTATCTATGACTGGGCAGCACCTGTTGCTCAGTGAATAGGGAGCCAGCACCACATACCAAGGGTGGGAGTTTCGAACCTGGCCTGGACAAATTGCAACAAAAAAATAGCTGGGCCTTGTGGTGGGCACCGGGAGTCCCAGCTACTCAGGAGGCTGAAGCAAGAGAATCGCCTAAGCCCAAGAGCTGGAGGTGCGTAAGAAGTTCCCTAGTCCAAAGTCAGAAATTTCAAAAGACTAAAATACATATGACAGGAATATACTGGTGAAATAGTACACAGTACATAAAATATGTTAATGGAATAGATTAAACACCCAAAAGTCTATCCACTCCGTAAGTTCTTCTTCAGTTATAACATCAAATATTGTGGAATAATAAAAATGAACTAGATATTACGATGACATACTATGTGGAAATTTCTACAAAATGTTTTATTAAGTGTAAAGTGTAAGAGTTCAAACAGTTTGAAGATTCACACAATGCATATTGAGCTAGCACATAAAGGTTGGATGGTGAAATAAAACTTAACTGAATTAAGAATCTTACCCAGTATAACTACCACTAATAATTTTGAGACTATAAAATACCAGGCTATTCTCTTCTCAAATCCTTTCCTCTCCTCATTGAACATAAATTTTCATCTCCTCAGTGCACATATACTTTCTGGCCCAGAGTATTTGAAGTCTCTAATGAGGTACATGAATTACCTTATGCATCAAGAAGCATCTAAGGTATGAAATGCTTGTATTTTTGTACTCTAAGAGTTATATAGCTTACTTGCAGTTCAGCAAGAATGTAATATTCATAAATCTATATAGTGAAGGTTGCTTACAATCAACAATCATAAAATATGGGAATGATGCTAAGAGTATTTCCTAGATATGGACTGTCCTCCTAAATACTACCACATCATTATAGGTAGATCAATTACCAATGACATGCGTACATGGAAATTGATCAAGTTTATTATTTTTTTCTTTTCTCAGGGGTAAATGTCAGTATTTTGGGGAATGGACCACATGACAGTTGGTTTGATTTCTCAGTACATACATATGCTTGCTACATATATGTATTTTTTACACATGGAATTTCTCTGGAAGGGTCTATGGAAAATAACAATTGTGGTAGCTTCTGTGGAAATTAAATTGTGAACTAACTTTTGGCATTTGAAGGAGCTGTTTTTTTTTGTTTTTTTTTCTTAGTATATCTCTTCTTATCTTGTGACTTTGTACCATGCATATTCATACATATTTAGAACATAATTTAATTTTTGGATTTGAACAAGTGCTCCCCTTGAAAATTAAATCAAAGCAAAACAAGATAAAAACCTATTGCAGCTGCAAAGTATAAATAGCCATATGTGAATTATGTATTGTGACAACCATAGGAGTGTTCTTCTTAAATCTACTTTTAAGAGAGTATTTATTAGGTTTTAAGGAATGCAAATAGTTGATTGCCTCTAGTTGCATGTTTTCAGTATCTACTTCACTCATACCTCATAGCCTTGCTCTCATAACCTGGCTTTCATAGCCTGGCTATTTTAGTTGAATGTGGGACTTTTCATAAAAAGTCAACTGTACTCTGGAAGGCCCCCACTATGTTTATGAAGAATCAAATTTGTACCACAGTTGATAGATTCCTTATTTAATTCTCTTTCCTCTTTGCTCCCTTTTAAATTCCAGATAGATATTTGCATCTGAAGTCTTTTCCTTCCTAATTCATCTCAATTTTTCTTTTCTTTCTTCCTTTTTTTTTTTTTTTTTAAACAAAATGCCTATTTTCCTAACTCTTCCACACGCTGCTCTGTAGGGAGCCAAATTAAAATAGCTACAACCAGGAGTTGTTCAAGTATGCAGCTGACATGATGTTGATTTGGGACTGGGCTTCTCACCGCTGGAATGGAAATGAGGATTTAACCCTGTATGGTATATGTGACATTGATAGTGGTCCAATTTCTGGAATTTGACCTGCAGAGATTTGATAAGATGACAATGGAGAAGAATATACAGGCTCCTGAAATTATTTAGTTATTTGAAAAGTGGAGAATAAGATAAAGGATAATGAGATTTGTTGGTCATTATTAAATCTATTTCATCAATGCCTCATAATTTGATAGTGTAACACTGTGGGCATTTCACCACCCATTGTCAAGTAAACGTAAACTTCAAAGTGTCTTTTTGTTAGCTTGCAAAGAGACCTTATCTTTTGAAATTAATGAAAAATATACATTCTGAAAATCATGTCTAGAATCCATTAGTTGCAGTTTCTAGGCTTCAAACACTATTTAATCCTTAGCCCAAACAAATCTCTTATATCAAGCTCAGTGCCCTTGTTGGGAAATCTGGACCTTTCACACATGAACTGGATTCCAAATTCATAATGCCCCCAAAGACTCAGACTATCATAACCCTTCTAACCTCATTAGAAAGGGATCACAAGAAGACCAGGTAATTAATGGAACAATAGCTAGCATCATCATTAGATCACGTCTTTTGAGTTTCCAAACATATAAGTGAGAGGGACACTTAGAAATTATAGGACTTCTCTCCTCTGCTTTTTGATTATGGAGCAAAAGCTATTATAGTAGAAAAGATAAAGTGGAACCCTGAAACTGACACCTCCTTCTCAAACAAGTAAATTATACATAATATTGAGCAGTAAAGATTAGTGCAGTAATTAGGGATCTTGGGCATTCAAAAATAGTAGTGCTTATTGTATCTCCATTTTATTCAACATTCTGTCTGCTGAAGAAAAAAGTCCTAAAATATGATTCAAATGCTACTATAAGATCAACAAATTGGAGTCCTGAATAGCGGCTGCCAAAAGGAGGTGGTACATTTGCTAGAGCAGATTAATACATTTTCAAAATTTAAAGGCATTTTTGCCCAGTCTGCAGGTAGATGACTGCTGCCCTATTTGAGAAGAGGGCAAAGGCTATTGACTGAGAATGAAGAAGAAAAAATAGAAGTTGTCTATTCTACTGACAATAGACAACTGCCTAGGTGTCCTGGCCACCCACAAGTAAATCATCTCATAAACTTTGCACTGAAATTTCTGCCTCCACACATGACTGTAAAAATTCAACCTGTTGACCAAGGCATCCTTAACACTTTTAAAATACACTGTGCCCAGCTCCTGCAGTGGATCATTAAAAAAAGACAAATCTGTGGTCCACCTGTGGAAACATCTTTATATGCTACACCATTGAACATGCTGGACGCTGTCCTCTGCATCAGTTCTGCTTGGAATAAAGTTTAGGCAGAAATAATACAGAAGTTTTTCAAGGAAGTTGGATTTTTCACAACCCAATGTTTTGCACAATGTTTTGGCCCCATCACAGTCCATCTGCCATGGCAGAATTTGAAGTCGCAGATTTTGAAGTTTTCATTGCAATAGATGATGAGGTGGCAACCTGTAATGAACCTGACCCAGAAGCAATTTTTCAAGTGATATTGACTGAAGTACAGAGGAGCATAATAGTGCATGAAGCTGCTACTGAAGGGAAATAAAAAAGTGAGGATGACACAGAAATTGCAGACTCCAAAAGAAGAAGATGTCAAGTATCCAAAATTGTAATTGAAGTTATTTGCTGTGTGAAAATGCCCAGGTATGCTGAATAGGTAGCCAGCATTGAGAGTGCTCAACGTAATAAGAATAAGAAGTAGGTAAAGACTCTTAAAAAAAATATATATTAAACCATGAGAAAACAGTAAATGTATTAATTTTGTGTGATACTGTATACATGATTATACTGTTTTGATTATGTATGATTTTGTATTGTATTATATAATGAAATCTGTACAAGAAAGTAAAATGTATGTGCATATCAGTACAGTATGCCTGTTCCTTATATCCTCACACCTCAGTATGTTGACCACTTTGTTATAGTCTCTTGGGTGATCAACTTAAAGAGGGTCTAGTGTGCTGCTAAATTAAATTTGTTAAGATAAATATTACCTATTTGCTTAATTAACATTTTTGTTGGTTATTAAACACAAATTTAAGAATGATCACAGTGTGCCAAAAAGAACATCTGCTCTACTTCAAGTCCACTATAGAAAATTTTCACATGATAAGGGAGTAAAGGAGAGGAAGTGAAACTGATATGTTTATAGACATGGAAAAGCTGTCTTTGAGAACTGAAGTACCACGTACAAAGATGACTGCCTCACAATTATGAATCACCAGGACTATTGCTTTTAAAGTTAGCTAGCTGCCATTTAAAGAGACTATAAATTACATTGTATTGCTTTTGGTAAGGTAAGATGAATACATCTATGATATTATCCTTTTTGGTGTATGGCTGCTTAGAGAACTACCTGATTCAAGGAATCTCCAGTGGACAGGTGCTGAGAAAGCTCAGCAAATATGTGTTTTACAAAGAAAGAAATGGTGTAATGAAGATTGAGGGTGAAACCCTTCTCCTCTCAACTAATTATAAGTATTGCCATCTTACATATAAAAGCAAATAACCACATGCATTTTGGATTCTGGAACAACCAAATATGAGTAAAGACTCTTCACAACTATTCAAGAATATGAGTAAATAAGGCATTTTTGAAAAGAACACTTGAGAGTCAGCCTTAGGCATTCTATGGCACAGACTTCTGCCTTTAAAACTGGCTTGGGAAAAACCAATCTTTTTTTTTAATTTTCATTTATTTATTTATTTTTTGTACAGTTTTGGCTGGGGCCAGGCTTGAACCCACCACCTCTGGTATATGGGACTGGTGCCCTACTCCTTGAGCCATAGGTGCCACCCACCAATAGTTTTTTAGATCAAAATTTTATCCTCCATATTTTTCCATTGCAATGATGGTGACATATGACTTCTGCTTACTTTTAATTGGCCAGAGATGGACACAGGGTATTGTGTAAGAGCTGGGAATCTAAGGAAGAAAGTGAAATAACACACAACATGTTGTCAAGAATGACATCATAAAATAGGGCCATTTAAACCATTTTAGAATCATAAAAATAATAAATCCTCAAGGAGAACATTACTTTCTTTGCATTACTATTATTATTATTATTGCTTAATACTACGTTGCAGCAATCGTCTGATTTCTTTTCTAAATATATTTGTCTTCGTTTGTTCTTTGAGAGGTTTTTGTGTCTAATCCCTATCCTAAACATTGTTATTGTTAAATTTCAAGCCTTTTTAATTTTGTGAAGGCAAAAAATGGAAGCCTAATGAATACATGTATATGTGAAAATAAAAATAATAAATCCTGTTAACAGAAAAATATTATTAAATGATGTTTTTTTCTGAAGGACAATTTTTAAATGGTAGAGTAAGAACAAATGAAAATCTATTCCTCCCTAAAAGTAATGGGAATGCTGGAGTGGGGGCTGAGAACTATCAAAATCGATGTTTATGAAATTCTGGAAATTCAAGTTTGTAAGCTTGGGACATCCAAGATCCAGGTGCTGGCCCTGGTGTCTGGTGAGGGCTGCCCCCTGCTGTTACCCTGTTGCTCTCTCCTCCCATTGAGTGTTCCTGTCTACCTCCAGTCCTTTCATAATGGTGCTCATGTTGTTCTAATCACCTTGCTGGGGTGCACTCTGAATACTGTTGGACTTGAGACTGAGTTTCAACATGCCTTTTGGAGGCGAGGTCATTAGCCTTAGGGATGGATAGGTTGTTTCTCTACTTGACAAGATTACAATTCTTTCTGTGTTTCTCCATCAGAGAAAGTTATACATTTGGAATAATTTCCTGTGTTTACATGCTGCGTGATTTACCAAAACAAACAAAAAAATTGATTTCAATCTATCAGATGAAATGCTTATTTTCTATCTGGCAACATATCATATGTTCAGAAAGAAGATGATTGTTGAAATAATTCTAGCTAGTGAATTGAGAGTGCTTAGAATTAGGGGAATATTTTCTTCAAACCAGATATCTTCATTTGATTATCAAATGGGTTACTTTCAATTCTTTTATTTATATAGAGAAAGTAAATAGGCTTTCCATGATTAGCAGCGTCTTTTGCTTTAATTAGTTATTTTATACAAACTCCTTTTTGCTTTGGAACAATTTAAAAAATGGTAGGGCTGCACTTTCCCAGGATGGTTTTGCTCTTTTTGTTTTATTATTTCGTCTGTGAATTATGAAAAGTCTAATGTATGCTTACATGGGTGCTAAAAAAAGAGAAATAAATCTCCTCAAACATAGAATAAATAACTGCATAGCTTTAATTTATAGTTACCCTATATACAGAAGTACTTCAATAAAACATTTACTACTTTTATGTAATACTATTTTTTACTAAATGCAGTCTATTCTGCTAAAGATAATTTTTATAACTAATACATTTTCCTTAGTTAAAAATTTCTGAGTTAATTTTTTGGTATTTTGATCTATTTCAAAACATGCATATTCACATACATACATGTATATAGGTTTTCATGTCAAATCATTTTATAGCCCGTCTCTCAGGTACCTGTGACTACTTTTTACTGTATACAAAGTATTTTGGCAAAATAATCCCTACAGATTCTAAAGAAGGAACACATCCTTTTTCATACTACCCATAGTTATTTTTATTATCACATATTTAAATATACATGGTTTTATAAAATTTAATTAAATTTAAAAAGGAAGAATGTGCAAACTCTGATCCATGAGAACTTTATTTTCAATAATTGTTATATTTGCCTGTGAATAGTTACTTACATCTATCTTTAAGTTTAGAGGGGAATGCAATTCTCCAATTTCCAGTTATCATGAGGAGAGCTCTCCCCTGTTCACTTCTGCACTCTTGCTGCAACCCGTATTCCTTGTCACGAGAGGTGTTTGACTTTATTGCCTGGGGAGACATTTGGAATAGTGGCTCATCGTAAACTGGAGATAGTTAACATCTTGAGGTTGGACGTTTCCTGTATTTACTACCCCTTCTTCCTGCATGGACCCAGTGAGAGAGGTAGTAGCCTGGGCTAGTGTATTTACTCATTAAATTTTAACATCTTCCTCTGGTGTGTGGCTGTAAAACATGGACTTTAAGGAAGTAGGTTGGGAAGTCAGCAGATTCAGCCAACTGTCACACCAGCTGGCGTATTTTTTTTTTTTTTTTTTCAGTATAATGTTGATTTTTTTGGTGTTTCATTTTCTTTCTCTGCTGTTGTATTTCAATTTGATCAGAAACCTTAGTTGGAAAAATGAATGTGATTTACTGGGCTTTTTCAAAACACGAAAAGTTCCCTTGATTATTTAAATTGAATTTATGATCATACATATAACAACTAACATTTTTATATAAACGCATTTGGGCAGTGGATCTATTTATCTATAATATCTGCATGAGCTTCTGAATTACTAATCTCTTTTTAAATTATTCTACTAACTCATTTTATCTGTTTTACAAGCGGAATTTCCATTATTTGAGCATAGCTTCTCTTTATAGTCAACAGTTAACCTCATACACCATATATTTGACGAGTGAATGTGCACATTTTAAATACTGTGACTGACATTATAGAAATAGCTTTGAATAGATGAACAGACACATAAATGCCAACTGGTGGCTGAGTTTGGACAGTCTCAGAGGCACATTGCAACCTCTAGAAAGAACTCAAAGCTTCTTGTCTTTCCACTCCCAGGCAAAGAGTTGTGTAAATCTGCAATAGTGTTGATCAACTTCACAGTTTGCTCTTATTTCTAGGAGAAGACACCTGTGGCTTTCAAGAGTCTTCCATCTAAAAACTATGATTTATTGGGGGTTCTATTGGACTTTTTCTTGAAACTCCTTTATATGTATGATTGAATTTTCCTTTTCTTTTCCTTTTGTTGATTTTGCTCTATTTATATATTACATGGTGGTGAAGTTAGGGCTTTACAGTACATATTATCAATGGATAAACACACACTGTACCTACCAAACAATCTCTTCCTATCATCCACCCACATCTGTGCTCCCTCCTCCGGGTCTCCACTGCTGATCATTCTACACTTTGCTTCCATGGGTACCCATTGCTTACCTTCTGCTTGTAAGTGAGAACATAAGGTCTTTGTCTTTCTGTATCTGAGTTGTTTCACTTAAGATAACAGCCGCTGGTTCCATCATGTTGCTGCAAAAGACAGGATTTTATTCTTTTTCTGATGATTAGTTATGTCAAACTTTTTTTATATGTTTATTTATCATTTGTCTTCTTTTGAAATATGTCTACTCTTGTGGTTCTCACCTAAATCTTAGATCATTTTTTATTAGAATCATTTGTTGTTTTTGTTTTATGGTTGAGCTTTTAATGAATTCTGGATACAAGTACATTCTCAGATGGATACTTTGCAAAAATTTGCTCCTCAGCCACAAGTTGTCAGTTCACTCTTTTAATTATTTCTTTTGTTGTGCAGAAATTTTGCAGGTTAATTAAGTTGTATTTATTATTTTTTTTCTTTTTTTCTTTTTGTTGACTGTACTTTGAAGTCTTAGTCAGAAATACTCTGCCTAGACCAGTAGTTTTTAACCTGTGTGTCGTGACCCACAGGAACTGTATTAAAGGGCTGTGGCATTTGGAAGGTTGAAGATCTCTGGCCTAGACCAATATCCAGAAGAGTATTTCCAGGATTTTTCTACTAGTAATTTTATAGTTCAGTTCTCAACAGTTAAGTCTATAATCTGTGTTGAACTGATTTTTGTCTAGGGTGAGATGTAGGAATCCAGTTTTGATCTTCTGCAGATGGCAATACAATTTTTCCAGCATCCATTAATTTATTTTCCAGCACCTTTCCAGGATATGTTCTTTTGATCTTTGTAAAGAATTAGTTGGCTGTAAATATTCTTTGCTGGGTTATCTATTTTCTGTTGATTATGTGTGCATTTTTACATTAGTACCATGCCTTTTTGGTGAATAGCCTTGTATAATTTGAAGTCAGCCAAAGTAATGCCTCCAACTTTGTCCTTTTTGCTCAAAGTTGCTTTAGATGTTCACGATCAGTTTTGATTCTATGTAAATGCTGGAATTGTTTTTTGTAATTCTGTGAAAATGACATTAGTATTTTTAAAGGAACTGCACTTAACTTGTAAACTGATTTTCACAGTATGGCCATTTTAACAATATGAGTTATTCTGATCCACAAGCAGGGGATGTTTCTCCAATCATTTGTATCATCAACAATTTATTTAATTTGTGTTTTGTAGTTTTATTTGTGAATTCTTTCACCTCCTTGTTTAAATTTATCATAGATATTCTATTTGTTGGTAGGTATTATAAATGGGATTGCCTTCTTGACGTGGTTCTCACCTAAATGTTGATTGATGTTCAGAAATGCTTCTAATTTTTGTATCTTTTTGTTGATTTTGTATCCTTAAAATGTACTGAATTCATTTGTCAGTTCTAATTGTTTTTTTTTTTTTTTTTGGTGAAATTCTTAGGGTTTTCTAGATGTAAGACCATATTATCAACAAAAGTTGATAATTTGACTTCATCTTTTCCAATTTGGAAGCCTTTTACTTTTTTCTCTTAACTGAATGCTCTACTGAGGATTTCTATTCTATTACTTCTATGACTATGTCAAATTAAAGTAATTAAAGTGGGCATCTTTGTCTTGTTCCAGTTCTTAAAAAGAATGCTATCAACTTTTCTCCTTTAGGTACGATGTTGGTCATGGGTTTGCCGTCTATGGCCTTTACCATTTTGAGGTATGTTCTTTCAATGCCACGTTTGTTGAGAATTTTTACCATGAAGGAATGCAGAATTTATTTGAATGCTTTCTCTGTGTTTATTGAAAGGATCATGTGTTTTTGTTTTTAATTCTGTTTATGTGATTTATTGATTTGCATATGTTGAACTATCCTTAAATACAGGTACAAAATCCAGTTGATCATTGTGTATTATCCTTTTGATCTGGTGTTGGATTTGATTTGATAGCATTTTGTTGAGGATATTCACACCTATATTTATCAGGGGTACTGGTCTATAGTTTTCTTATTTTGTTGTGTCTTTACTATTTTTGTTGTGTCTTTAGTACTAGGGTGTTACTGGCCTTGTAGAATGAGTCAGGGAGAATTCCTTCTTCTTTGATTTTTTGGAACAGTTTCAGAAGGACTGGTATTAGTTTTTCCTTTCATGTTCAGTAGAATTTGACTGTGAATCTATCTGTCCTATGCTTTTGTTTTTTTGGACATTATTTTCTTAACACTTAATTTTTTCAAAATCTCTTTTTTTTATTTTATCTTCCATGTAGCATGTATATGTCTATGTAAATGTGAGTGTAAGTATGGGAAATCATAAAAAAATTAAAAATAAAACTATCAAATGATCTAACGATTCTACTTATGGGTATTCATCTAAAAGAATTGAAATCAGTGTCTTAAAGAGATATTAGCCCATTTAAGTTAACTACAGCTCTATGCACAATATCCAACATGTGAAAACCACCTAAATATCAATTGATAGACAAATGAATAAAGAAAATGTGCTTTATACAAACAGTGGAAAATTATTCAGACTTAAAAAAGAAGAAAATCTTACAACATGTGAAAACTTGAATAGATTTTAATTATTTTATTATGTTAAATGAAATAAGCCAGTCACAAAAAGATAAATATTACACAGTTTCACTTATATAAGGTAGCAGCAACAAAGGAACTCATAAAATTAGAGATTACAATAGTATCTCCAAGGGATGGGATTGTGGAGGAGTAGGAGATATGTTGAGATATATGTGCGGTAAGTAATGTTGTAGAGATCTGCTGCACGACATTGTGCCTAGAGTTAAACTGTAATGTACAGTACACTTCAACATTTATTAACAGAATAATTCTCATGTTAAAAATGCTTACCATAATAAAATGTATTCTAATAACAAAATTAAAAGAGACATTAAATGGTAGTCTAAGAAATGTGTCATAGGCGATAAGGATGAAAGGAAATAATAAAGATGGAATTATCAGATCTACCTAGCCACCTTCAGTATGCCTTTGAACTCTCATATTTTTAAACATCTCTAAAGAAAAAGCATCAAAAGAAGGGGGCACAAATAAACTGACACTATAAAAAAAACCCTAACATTGGTGACCAAACATTTTTTTTTCCATCCACCCTGACCTCTGTTTTCCTCCCACATGCCTGAATGTGAGAGATCAGGAGTTAAGGAATTAGTTTGTGGATCTAGTCCAAAGTTAGGGAAATTTAAAAGTCAAATAGACCGATGATGAAATTAAATGTAAATTTCAAGATGGCTTTCACAGTCCCTGGGATTCAAGTAAGTAGGGTAACAGATGTTAATCCTCAGCGCCTGGTGAAGCAGGCTCAATGTGAACTGGTTACTAACTTGTCTAGATCCATCGAGACAGAACACCCACACATTTGACAAGTTACATAAAGTGGGTTTATTACTTACAGATGGGCATCAAGGGATAACAGAAGGCTAAGATTCATTGTGAGCCTGTGCCCTAAGGCTCAGGAAAATTGCTTAGGGCAGATGGAGTCTCGGCTTTCCACTCCCAACTCGCACCACCGTTTAGAAACCCCAGAAAATAGCCTGCCTTGGATTTTAAACCCCAACGGCAACAGGATTGCTGGGTTAAAATATTGAAGGGCATTCTGTTCTTACTGGGGAGCAGAACAGAGCCTGGGTTGTTCTAGCCAGTAAAGGTTGCATTTCTTGAACATTTGAAAATTATTTTTGAGAATTACAGTTGAAAAAGTGGGAAGTAATGGGTTAGTTCAAGAGCACTTGGAAAACTGTCAAGCACTTACCTGTTATTTGACAGTGATTTTCCTGTCCATTTATTATATGTACACAAAAGCCTGTTAGAAAGTATTCTTTAGCAAAAACTGCCTCGGACTGTTGCTCTACTCCTACTCATAGTTCTTAAGAATACGTATATGTGTGTTTATAGGGATATTTTTCTCAATATTTGTATGATTTACTTATTGTTCCTGTGCTTGGTGAGCTCCGTCTGCTTCAGACCAAAATAAATGAGATTTGTGTTTATGTCAAAATGAATAGAACTTGACATTGTGGGAAAGCATTTGATCATGAGAATATTTCAATTCCTAACTATCCTGATAAAGGACTGAGTAATGTAGGGATTTACTTTATTCTTCAGTCACATTAACTGCCATAAGTGTTATATTAACTCATACTAGTTTTGAGCTTGGGGCCTCATGAACTCACACATCTCTACCTTGAGAGCCTCATGCTGTGCATGATACTAAAGCTTTTTTATCCTGTGGTATACATGTTATATGATGGGTGGTCCCTGGGAAAACCATGTATAAATTTTTCATTAACATAGAAAAGATCATGTTGCTTTGTAATAGAAAAAAACTGCTCTCAAGGAAAAAAGTTTTTTATCTATTGGCAATCAATGTATTAATTGAAAAATAGTAATTATATATTTTAATTCAGTACTAAGAGATTTTGATATATGTAATGTATGGTGATCAGATAAAGGTAATTAGCATATCTATCATCCACATACTTATCATGTCTTTGGGGAACATTTGATATACAAATACAGTGTAATTTGCTACATTGATATATTGCATTGTGGGGAATTGTTTCCCTTAAGATAATGACCTTCAGTTTCATCCACATTGCTGCAAAAGACATAATTTCATTCTTTTTAAGAGTAGAATAGTATTTCATTGTGTTAATATACTGCATTTTCTTTATCAAATACTCCAATGATGGGCACTTAGCTTTCATAGCCTTTCTATTGTAAATAGTGCAATGATAAACATATTACTACAGGTATCCTTATTATAGATTGATTTTATTTCTTATGGGGAGGTACCACATAGTGGGAATGCTCAATTGTAGTGTAGTTCGAGTTTTCGTTCTTTTAGAAATCTCTTGCAGTTTTCCATAGAGGCTGCATTAATGTGCATTCTGAAGGTTTCAGTTTCTCTGTATTCTCATCAATATCTGCTATTTTTTGCCTTTTTAATGATAGCCATTCTGATTGATGAGAATTGACATATCTTTGCAGCTCTCTGATGATTACTGACGCTGAACTTTTTTTTTCATATGTTTGTTTGGTCATTTGCCTTCCTTTGAAAAATGTCTATTCATGGCCTTAGCGTACATTTTAATTGGGTTATTTATTTTTTGTTGCTCTTATTGTTGAGTTCTTTGAGTTCCTTATATAATTGGCATATTAGCACACTATCAGTTGTAGAGTTTGCAAATATTTTCTCGCACAGATTATCTGTTGTCTGCCCCTCCATTAATTATTTCATTTCCCGTGAAATGGCAAATAGACCCACATGTCTATTATCTCACTTGAAAATAAAAATAAATAATGTTCCTTTAATATAATCAAACACCCAGTGAGTTTCAAATTTTAAATCTTTTATAAATATTATAAATGTATAGTATAGTTTTTCTTAACATTTACATAATTATCAAGGTAGGTTCTATATTTATAACTTAATACAGTGACTGAAAAAAATAAAATATTGAAGAGAAGAGCAATATAGGAATGCATAAGTGAAATACAAAAGACGTTACTGTTTATGTGCTAACAATCATATGGTCTTTACAGTAGATGCAGTAAAAACATTCAACAAAATTCAGTATCTTTTTCTAGCAAGAACATTTAAGAAAACAAGCATAGCTGGGAGATTTCTTAAACTGATAGAGGCCATCTACAACAAATTCACAGCCAATACATGTGAAATTTACTAAATGTAGAATATAAATGTCTTAACACAATAACTAAGAAAATACCAGGAAGGCTAAGTTAAACAGTTTGATGAAAATATTTTAAATTGTATATAAAACCAGTGCATGATACCCCATGATTGCATTAATGTACACAGCTATGATTTAATAAAAAAAAAAAAAAATTTTAAAATCAGAATGGAGTAAACCTGAAAGAATTTCCACTTAGAACTGGAACCAGAGAATGATGTCCACTCTTGCCTTTGCTATTGAACATGGTTAAGGAAGTACTAGCCAATGTAATCAGGCAACAGAAGGATATCAAGGAATTTCACATGGGAACAGAGGAGGTCAAATTCTCACTCTGATGATATGATCTTATATTTGGACAACCTCATGGACTAAACCACAGGCTCCTGGAAGTGATTATGGAATACAGTAACATCTTGGAATACAAAACCAATGTCCAAAAAATCAGTAGCCTTCATATACTCCACTAACAATTAAGCTGAGAATCAAATCACAGACACAACACCCTTCACAGTACGTTTGGAGAAAATAAAATACCTGAGAATATACTTAACAAAGGACTTGAAAGATCTCTACAGAGAGAATTACAAAACCCTGGAAAAGAAATAGCAGAAAACATTAACAAATTGAAGAATATATCATGCTCATGGCTGGAAAGAATCAACATTGTTAAAATGTCCACACTCCCCAAAACAGTTGACATACTTAATGCAATCCCCATCAAAGCACCAATATCATACTTTGAAGATATTGTAAAAAAATGGTACATGATTTCATATGCAATCAGAATAAAACCTGAATAGCCAGTGAAATTCTAAGAAATGAAGACTAACCTGGAGGCATCACTTTACTAGAATTCAGGATATACTCCAAGTCTATAGTGAACAAAACAACATGGTACTGGCACAGAAGTAGAGATATAGAGATCCATGGAGTAGAATAGAGAACCTAGACGTGAACCCAACCATGTATCACCATCTGATCTTTGATAAACCAAATGAAAGAATATACTAGAGAAAAGAAACCCTATTTCATAAACGGTGTTGAGAAAACTGGTTAGTCAGATATAGAAGACTGGAACTGAACCCACACCTCTCAACATTTACAAAAATTGACTCTTGCTGGTAAAATATTTACATTTAAGACATGAAACAATAAAAATTTTAGAAAAAAATGCAAGAAAAATTCTGAACAACACTGGCCTGGGAAAATATTTTTATGAGGAAGACCATCTTGGCCATTGTAGCAGCACCAACAATAAATGCATGGGACATGATTGAAGTAAAAGGTTTCTGCAAAAGTAGTGGTACAAAATCTAAAGCATTCTGACAACCTTCAGAGTGGGGAATATAATTTGCATGCTATCAGTCTGGCAAAGGACCTATAACCAGAATCTTCAGAGAATTCAAACTAACCAAGAAGAAAAGAGCAAACGAGCCCATTTATAAGTGGTCAAGATATATGAACAGAACCTTCTCTGAAGAATACAGATGAATAGCCAAGAAACACATGAAAAATGCACATCATCCCTAATCATCACAGCAAAGCAAATCAGAACCGTACTGACATATCACTTAGCCCAGTAACAGCCAACATCATAAAGTCCCAAAGCCACAGATGCTGGCATGGATGTGGAGAGAAGGGGACACTTTTAACAGCTAGTGGGATTGCAAACTAATACAGCCTATATGGAAAGAAGCATGGGGAATCCAGCAAGATCTAAAATAAACCTTCCATCTGATCCCACAATCCCAGCTATGTACCCAGGAAAAAAACCCATTTTACCATAAGGACATTTGCACTAGAAGGTTCATCACAGCTCAACTCATAATCACTAAGACATGGAATCAATTAAGAGTGCCCATCAAACAATGAATAGATTAATAAAATGTGGTACACGTATATTATGTAATACTATTCAGCCATAAAGAAGATGGACACTTTATATCATTGCTTTTACCTAGATGAAATAAAAACACATTCTTCTTAGAGTATCACAAGAATGATAAAGCAAGTATCCAATATATGCAGTACTAATAAGAAACCAACAACTATACCACCACATTAGAGAAAATTAATCTGAAACTTAAAAAAAAGTAATGGCTTAAGTGAACCAATCTTGAAGAAGAATAACTTGATTAGATTTGTCTTTTTCAAAATGTTAATATTATCCCTACATATAACAACAGAGAAATCAATTGGTACTGTATCGGCAAAGGAGAAAGATAACCCAGAAATATACTAATGCATATAAAGATACCTGATATACAAAAAATTATACAGCACAGCCATGAAAAGGTGCATTTCCAATCAGCTATCTGCCACATTTTCAAATTCAAATAGTGAAAAGAATTCTTTGTATGTTTCATGTGTAAAATTCAAGGCCAGTTATTTGTAGAAGTATATGCAATGAATCACAAAGTCTACTAGAAATTCATATCTTAGAATATCTCCAACACACACCCACACACTGACTTCTTTACGTTTGGGGCAGGGTAATACTTTGTCACGGTTGTGCATCCATTCATTGAAGCACATTTAGGAGCTTCCGTGCCTCATGCCCACTCCACGCCGCTAGTGTCTCAGCAGGTAGGATCACAAAAATAGTCCCCAGTCTTTGAAATGTATGCCCTCCATACCAAAGCCATTCCCAGTTAAGAGTTACTGAATTAAAATTAGCTACTAATACTTATTGAGAGACCCCATGAAGTGAGTGAAAGGCCAATTCATAGGGAAAGGAACTATCCTCAGCATACCTAGTGCCAATAAAGGCCTTTATATAAACTATGGGTAATAATAGGGAACTACAAGGTCAGTAGTACAATAGTGCTTGCAATCAAAATGTGTAACGAACCTCAAAAACAGTTATTATCAAATAAAGGAACTTCAAGGTGATATTACTGAAAAAATTTGAAATATTGCAAAGTGACTAGAATATCCATATCAAATGTCGCCAAAGGCCAGTTATTGGTTGGAGTCTTTTTAGTGAATTATTTATTACCCAATAAAATTAACTGTATATCCTGTAGGATTCAATTTATAACAAATTCAAAAAATTAGGCAGTATTGAAGCATTTGTAGTTTTAAAAGTCAAGAAATAAATTATTGTAAGTACCACACCAATATTTAACTCTGGAGTGAAGGGAAGAGGCTGAGAATGGTCAAAAGTCCTACCCAGGGCCCTGTGGGCTAGCAAGTTCTACTTTCTGGTCTGACTACTCATTACACAGTAAACAGTTATGTTGTAAGTTGTTGAGCAACACAGTTTTTGTTCAATCTTTGTATGTATATGGCTTTAATGTGTAAAAGAATAGAAATAAAGTAAATGTTGCTTTTGACGCTCAACCCACTCTGCAAGGGTAATTGCTGTCATTAGATTCTGAATGATTTCTCCCGACACTCTGCACACTTATGTCTACATACATATTTACATATTTGTATAAGCATACAAATTGTCTTGAATTTTTCCTACAGTTTACCTTAGTTATAATTCTATTTTGGAACATATGAAACTTGGTCAGTCTTTTCAAAGGAAGTACACATTGCATTGTATATAACTATGATGCTTAAAACTAGGTGCTGTTATCATCTGCAACAACAAGGCAGGAAATTAAGTTTTGGTTTATCTATGCCACAAAAAGTATACTACATGTCGATGCAGATTAAAATCTACATACTGTTTCTTTTAAGGACAGTTTTCATAACCTTAAAAAATAAATAATAAAAGTTATGAAAGAAAAACATATGTAAATAAAATCTCCACTTGTTAGACAAATAAGACATTGTTTTCAAGTTGTCAGTAATATCAAGGTAAATTGCCACAGAACTTTAACTGAATATAATAAATCAAATGTAACTTCGATGAGGGAGAAATTTAGGTAAGTTCTGACTAATTGGTTTTTTATTTCTTTCGTTCTCAGTATGTTCAAAATAAACAAACATGTTAAACCCTTAAATCTATTTGCTAACTTCACAAAGAAAACCACAGACATTGTGAGATAATATAAATTTACTGTCCCTTGAGTTTGTTTCTATATTTGTTTAGTAGATTCTCTCCGTAGATACATTACTTTTAGAAAATGTCTAGAGCACTACATAATTGGTTATTCATATAACTTTTTAAAAGAGATTTTAGTGCCTCTTCTGGGAAAAAAAATTATTTAACAAGTTTGATTCAGCCTGCAGGAAGTCTATAAAACCCTAAAATAGATATTTTGTTTTTTCAAGATTCTCCTTAGGAAGATACACTGACGGTCTACCTAAATGTACTTAATTTTTTATCGACACGACTGAACCTCAAACTATATGATTCTAATTACCTTGAAATAGCCACATACATTGCTCAAGGTGATGAAATATTTATGCCTAAAATATTCTCAACCATTTCATGGTAAGGTTTATTTGTTGTGCCATGTAATTTGGGGGGAAATAGGATGTGATAACAATTTCCAAAATATGTTGTGACAAAGAAATTCCACTGTTTTCTCCCCTTTTCTACTAAGGGTGTTTGCATCGCATCACTGGAACAATTCCTCTGTGAATTTCAAAGCCCAAATTATTGATATTTCACTGTCAATATTGATTAAGCAGTTGGGCCGTCCTTTTGAGTTAGTGTACATTAAGTAATACCCAAAGCTGACAAACTTGTAAGTTCCTAATCCAGATGCTCCTCTGAGCATCTACCCGCCATACGTTTATCTAGTGAAGACCTTTTCACTGTACCAATACAGTAGCCTCAACTTATCCAACAATTTCACTTTCCACGGTTTCGGGTACCTTAGGTTAACCATGGTCTGAAAATACCATCAAAAATGTACAGATATAAACAATTTGCAATCTTTCCGTTGTTAGTCATTCAGAGTAGCATGATGAAATCTTGCATCATCCTGCTCCATCCTGTTATGATCACAGAAGGAAAGATGAGACGAGTGGTTTGTAGGAAGGTAAATAATAGAAACTGTCATCACTGTCAATATTTTTGCTATTAATGCAGTTAATACTTTTATTATCATTATATTCTGATTTTGTTTCTTTATGTTTTTGCCTTGCTACAACATAAATTTAGTTGGAAATTATTTAAGTGCAAGTGACAGAATATAACTAAAAAACCTAGACAACAATAGTTCATTTCTCAAGCACCTGCAGCATGAATTGAGTAGTAAACCCACAGAGAAGGGCGAGAGCAGAGTGCCATCAAGGACAACAGAAAGCTGATGTTTGAAAGTCATCAGGCCTTTTTTTATCTCAGGTTTTAAATTTTCTGTTGTTTGTGCCCCCTAATTTATCACTGCAGTCATAATTTCATTATAGATAGAATATCTCTGTTTAAACTTTCTGAAATATGTATATTCAAGCTCCAACCTCTTAGGAGAGACTCCCAAATTCTTTTTATGTCTCAGGTTAAAATCTTATAAAGCGTTCTCACTGACACGTTATCAATTTGAAAAAGTGATAAAGTGATAAATATTGTGATCATTACCAATATGTGACAGAGACTCTTGAAGTGAGCTCATACTATTGTGTTTCTCATCTCTGCTTTCATAAGTAATGGTTCCATTGGATCAGGTGTATCAGTGTTTCCACTGCTGGACAGATAATTCAATATGTCCCAAAGGGTCTAAATCAAGGTCCTCGGCATGAGCATAAAGAGAAAATCTGAATTCATGCTGAACTCAAAATTATCATTTCTTGCTAACATTAACACAGTCTTTAAACTGACCTTTACTCTTCTTATGGACCATTTCCTAGTAGTTTTCTAAGTTCCTTAAAAAAAAAAAAAAAAAAAAACTATTAAAGCCCATATATTTGGTATTCAGATAAGTGTATTTCCTATGCTAATCTTAGGATAAATATGGTTTAAAAAGAAGATGCCTATAAAGCAAATATATCCAATTGTTCTAGTTTGTATTTGTTTCCATTATGTCTAGCATCTTTAAATATAATTCTCATCTCTACAGAAGTTGACATCAGGTTAATTGAGAAGAGCTTCAGGCCCTCAACTTGTGAGAGTTAATTGATGATGAAACTATGAGTGCATTGAATGACCCCACGCAGAACTGTGAAAACATGGCATTGTGAAGTCTAAGAAGAGAAGACAAAACAATGCTGGTTGGCCAATTAACGCCTTTTCTCTCTTCTTCCATGTTTTCTGAATGTCAATTTTGTTTGAAGAGTGATATGCGTGGCAGAATAATTGCAATTCCCAGTCATCTTGCCCTTTGGGGTCAGTGATCTGCCACAATTCTGTATAAACTGTGTAAGCTGAAATTGTTGAAAGGGATTCTTTGTTCTGTTTCCTTCTTCCTGTCTTTGTATATAAATATAACAACTATGCACTTATTTGACCAAATACGCATAATCTACTAATATTGCTATTGTAGTAACATTAGAACTGTGAGGGCAAGAGTCATACTAAAAGCACAGCAAAACGGAAGACAGAGAGGGTAGGATTTTAATGACACATGACCGATGCTATCAGGTCCTGCGTTTCTTAACAACATTCTTCTTACATGGCAGATAAAATTTACTATGTTTGGCACCTAATTCAGGCATACCTAATTTCCATGCTCTTGGATTTATTGTACTTCCCTTTATTGCACTTCAAGATACTGCCTTTTCTAAAAACTTGAATGTTTGTTTGCAACCCTGAATCCTGCAAGTTTGAAATGAGCAATAGTATGTGCTCACTTCAAGTCTCTCTGTCACCTATTGGTAATGATCCAATATTTAAAACTTTATTATTATTAGATCTTGTATGGTTATCTGTGATCAATTATATTATTATAATTTTTTTTAGAATGCCGCAAACCTTACTTGTAGAGGACAACAAACTTAATTAATGCATGTGTTCTGACTGCTCCACTGACCAGCCATTTCCCTGTTCTCTCCCTTTCCTGGGACCACCCTATTCCATGACATACAATAATATTAAAAATAGGCAAATTAATAACTCCACAATGGCCTGTAAGTGAGCAAGTGAAAGGAGGCGTTTGCACATCTCTTACGTTAGATAGAAGGCTAAAAGTTACTAAGCTCTGTGAAGAAGGCGTGTCTAAAGCCAAAATTAGCTGAAATCTAGGCTACTCATTCCAAATGCTTAGTCAAGTCATAAATGCAAAAGAAATGTTCTTGAAGGAAATCAAGAGTCTATTACAGTGAACATAGAATGATAAGAAAATGAAATAGCCTTGCTGCTGATAATGGAGAAAGTTTGAGTGGTCTGGATAGAAGATCAAAGGAACCACAATATTCCATTAAGCCAAAACCTAATCCAGAGTGAAGCCTGAATTCCCTTTAATTCTGTGAAGGCTGAGAAAGGTGTGGAAGCTACGAAGCCAGCAGAGTTTGGTTTACAAAGTTTAAGGAAAGAATATATCTCCATAACATGAACATGCAAGGGAAAGAAGCAAGGACTGAAGTAGAAGAAGCAAGTTATATAAAAGAGCTACTAGAATCATTAATGAAGTGGCTAATTTTCAGTGTTGATAAAACTTCCTTAAATTCTAAGACGTTGCCATCTACAACTTTCATTACTAGAGAAGTCAATGTTTGCCTTTGAAGCTTCAAAGAACAGGCTAACTCTCTTATAGGGGTCCTCAAACTGTGGCCCGCGGGCCACATGAGGCTGTGTGATTGTATTTGTTTCTGTTTTGTTTTTTTACTTCAAAATAAGATATGTGCAGGCCGCATAGGAATTTGTTCACAGATTTTTTTTTTTTTTTTTTTTTTTTTTTTTAATTCTATAGTCTGGCCCTCCAGCAGTCTGAGGGACAGTGAACTGGCCCCCTGTTTAAAAAGTTTGAGGACTCCTGGTAGAAGCTAGTGCTGATGGTTACTTTAAGTTGAAGCCAATGCTTATTTTCTTTATTGAAAGTCCCCAGTCTCATAGGAATTATGCTGTCTCTATTCTTCTTATGCTCTAGAAATGGAAAAGCAAAGCCTAGATGGATGACAACATATCTGTTTGTAGCACCTAGTATACTAAATAATTTTAAGACCACTCTTGAGACACTGATCAGAAACAAAATATTTATCTCAAAACATTCCTGGTCACTAACAGTGCACCTGCTTACCCCAAAACTGTGGTGGAGATGTACAAAGAGATGGATGGTATTTTCATGCCTGCTTACATAACATCCATTCCTCAGCCCATGTTATCAGTAGTAATTTTGAATTTCATGTCTTATTATTTTTGAAATAACATTTTGTAAGTATACAACTGCCATATATATTAATAGTAATTCCTAATGGTTAGGGAAATCTTCTATAAAGAATTCAATATCTCATATGTCATTAAAAACATTTGTGATTTTTGAGGGGAGGCCAAAATATCTACACAACAATGCTATTATATTTGGGTATTTCAAAGGCAAGCTCCAGTATAGGTAAACAGATTTACTAACATAAACTAGAAATAATGCTTTTCTGAGGGAGAAAGAGAAAAAAAATATCATTTCTTGAGGTACAAATACATTTCAGATGAGTCATGTATATTGGTGATCATTTCTAGTTTTTGACATTTATTAACTTTGACATATGCAAAATAAATTAGCAATGATATTTATATTAGAAAGCTTTACAAATCAATGGAGGTATGTGCAATGGGCTCTTCCTATGTACTGTGTACTCTTAAAGCATCTTCACAAACACCATCAATTTTTATATGTAAATAGAACTTATTTTATTGAGGTATGATTATTCTTTGCATATTCATATTTCTACAACACATATAGCCTTGTGATATAATTAAGTTTTTAGTTAAAAAGTGGAAATTATTGAAGGAGTTAGGACATTTGTGTGTTTTTTACTAAATCAATTCTACAGCTGACTTTATTCTGTATCATGAGCAATGGCGACTGGCTTAAAATAAGGACTGACTAATCCTGATCACTTTTTAATACTTTCAGAATTCAAGCTGCATATGGCTTAGAATGAAAATACGCAACTATGTATATGTATTCCATAATATTTTTTGATTTACCAATGAGTTTCATACATAGTTAATATTGACATTTCATTTTAATGAAATTCCACAGGGTTTCCTCATTGGTAAGTTACACACCAGATTTCTATATTTCCTGCAATTGTTATAGTTTCCCTTTTTTAAGACTTCAGTTCAATTTTATTGTCATTTATGATTCCATATTTTCATTTTGAAATAGTTGTTTGATGTTTTCTCCTATTAAAATTTTAAAGTATGTTATTAAAAGAATATTTTTCAATGAATTAAGTCTATGGTTTTCCACAGTGAACTCTTGCTTAAAAAATTAATCCACCAAAAAAGGTTATTTTCACAAGAGGAGCCAAAAACAAATGAAAATTATACATACAAGGAAATTGAACAAAGGACACATAACATCACCCACAATACAATTCCATGCCCTTCTTCAAAAGTAAAATAGAATAGTAAATATAACAGGTAACAATAGAAGAGGAATTGTGGGATATAGAAATCTCAGTCACTCAATTGACTTTATTTTTTAGTAATAAAAGATTTGAATAATTCAAGCTGAAGCTATTAAATATTCATAGTCCTTCATATTATAAAGTTATTGATTAATGTCTTTGGTAAAGAACACTATTATCTCTGATTATATCAAGGTCATCCTGAGGAAGAGGACCAAGGCACAAAGTTTTATATATGAAATATGAGAAGCTAATACATAATTCATAGTTAACAGATAACATAAAGGTTAACCCCTTGGAGAATCTCTGGATAATACCCATGTTCTTCTGACAATTCTTTATACGGGCAATTTGGAAAATGCCAGTGTTTTATTATTACCTATTTTTATATTAATACTATGATGTGAATTAATACTTAACCTGCCTCACTATTCCTTCGGGCAAAGAAAAAAGATTTTGAATTATGTACTAGAGGGAGATTCTACAAAATTAAATGAAGCAAAATCCTTTTCCTCTATATACTATGTAGACATACTCTGAGAGGGTTTCCTTTCACTTTCTCACAAAGTCCATGCTTCCTCTTATCATCATACCAGGTATCTGTTAAACTTTGCTCACTGTAAGAACCAAGCTAGCAGAGATCAATTCACATTTTGGAATCATTTGCATACTAAGCATAAGTGAAATATTCAAAGGTTAACTTCATTTAGGCCTGGAGTCTTAGTGAAAAAATTGGACAATTTCAACAAATTTAAATGGCTTGTTTCAACAGGTAGTATTGGTTGGTAAAGTAGAGAGCTAATTGATTTTAGTTAAAGGCGGGTTTATTCCTGGCTCTGTAACATATGGCCATCTCATTACAAATGTTAAACTCCAAGTCTCATGATTGAGTTTACAAATGTACGAATAAAAATAATGGTGATTCTGCAAGATTTGGTGAGAAGATGAGATAATGCAAGTGGAAGCATTTAGCATGTTTTTTCACTTTACAAATACTAGCAATTTATTTTTTGTGGAGGAAATAAATCAAAGATTCTGGTTTTCAGAATTTAAGATTGTTCATTCAACTTTACTGCTGTATTACATTTTAGTCAGTAAATTTGAGAATGGGACTAGACTGTGGATAATTGTCTCCCAAATCCTATGGTTTTCTCTAATAGTAACATTTTAAAACAATTGAAAGGAACTCTGATTACAAGAGATTGGGAACCTTTTATCCCCCTTTGAACACATATTTACCGAGATTCTGATACGATTTAAATTAAAACTAAATTTAAATGTCAACTCAAGAAAGTGGCTCAATCTAAAAATCATGGAATAATTTTTCTCTCACATCTCAGTATATATTGACTGCATGTAAAAATTCACTTTGATTCTGATCATTTTCTTTTTTTGCTCCTTACCCTTCTGGCGTCCTGGAGCCAGCCACTATCACTGATGCATGCGTTATTGCAACGGCCTGCAAAGAGGTGTCCCTGATTTCGCATTCAGCACCCTTCGACTCATTCTCAAAACAACTTGCATAATCACTTCAAATGTAAATAAAATGATAATCACCCTATGCCAGTGTTTTTCAACATTTCTAATATCACAGCACACTTGAATCTGTAGTTAAAGTTCTGTGGCAGAAAATAGTCTCAGTAAATATGAAAATAAAGTACTTATTCACATGCCCTTTCTCAGTGCCTGTTTAGATACCTATACACAGTGGTCCATAATGACCTATGTAAGGCCTTTGAGTGAGGGCTGATTCTCTTTATAGTGCACCTAAGTAATGATCTAGTAAGGTGAATACAGGTGTATGGTCACATTTTCTAGGAGATGATTCTCTTAAACTAAACTACAGGGTGTACTTATCAAAGTGTTATCTAAGAGAACAAAGTTCTTTTCTTGATTTACACCATGCACTTGTACTCTCTGTTTTTCACTTTTTTTTTTTTCACTGCAGATGGACTGATTTATTTATTGACAAAAGACTGGGGGCTCGCTCAGGCCCACAGCCATTGTTCATCTTTATTCACTGTGTTATGTATCCAAACTCATCAGATAAGAATAATTAAGAATAAAGAAAAAAGGCACTAGTTTGTTTACAGATCTTCCTTTTTTCAAAAGGTAAAGCTGGAGTTCAAATGACTTCTTTATTTTCAAAGCACCAAGACAAAACAAACCAAAACAGTCTAAGAAGCACTGGAGAACACTGAAGGGCTGACCCAAACAGCAGAGCTGAAGCCTCGTCCCCCAACATCGTCATCCTTGTGCTAATTGCATGTTAGGGATATAGAGGTTCCATGCCAAAGATTAACTATTCCATTTATTTTCACTACATATGAATGTTTTAATATCCACTCAGCTAGAAATAAAAGTATCAATTCAGTTGGAGGTCTCTATGGATTTTAATCAAATTCCTTTCTCTCCTCTTAAAGAAACTATGACTCAAAATGAGTTGATCAACATGCACCTGTAATGCATTATAATGTAGCCATATGTGCAAGTCTCCATAGCTACCATTTGATAATGATCAAGTGTTTTTAAAAGTTAAACATGTGTGTTCATTGCCTTCGTATATTATGTTGCTTCATGTAACATTTATGCTAGTCATCCTTATTGATACATACAACTCTCACGCATTGTTAAATGCTTTTAACTTTTGCGTACAAAAGTATCTAAACACAGCTATCCATTGTTCAGTGTATTCCCACTTAGCTTTTTCAAAATTTTAATTACTTCAAAAAATAGATTGTTTGAATATTTACTGTATATGCGTCAGAGTTGCTCTAGGATATACGCTTTGACATGTAATTTCAGCATCTAGCAGGCATCCTCAAACTTTTTTTTTTAATTAATTAAATTATTTATTTAATTATTTTTTTAATTTAATTTTTTAATTTTTTATTGTTAAATCATAGCTGTGTACATTTGTGCAATCAAGGGGTACAATGTGCTGGTTTCATATACAATCTGAAATATTCTTATCAAACTGTCCAACGTAGCCTTCATGGCATTTTCTTAGTTATTGTATGTAGATATTTGTATTCTACATTTAGTAGGTTTTGCCTGTACCCATTCTAAGATGCACTGTAGGTGTTGCCCCACACATTACCCTCCCTCCACCCTGACTTCCCCCCTCCCTACCCCTCCCTTGGCCCTTTCCCCATATTCTTGTGCTACAGTTGACTTATAGCCTTCGTATGAAAGCTATAAATTAGATTCATAATAGGGCAGAGTATATTGGATACTTTTTCTTCCATTCCTGAGATACTTTGCTAAGAAGGATATGTTCCACCTCCATCCATGTAAGCATGAAAGAGGTAAAGTCTCCATCTTTCTTTAAGGCTGCATAATATTCCATGGTATATATGTACCATAATTTGCTAGTCCATTCGTGGGTTGATGGGCACTTGGGCTTCTTCCATGACTTAGCAATTATGAATTGGGCTTTAATAAACATTCTGGTACAGATTTCTTTGTTATATTGTGATTGTTGGTCTGGGTACATACCTAGTAAAGGAATTATAGGTTCGAACAGCAGGTCTATTTTTAGATCTCTAAGTATTCTCCAAACATCCTTCCAAAAGGAACATATTAGTGTGCATTCCCACCAGCAGTGTAGAAGTGTACCCTTTTCTCCACATCCACACCAATATCTCTGGTTTTGGGATTTTGTTATGTGGGCTAATCTTACTGGGGTTAGGTGATATCTCAAAGTAGTATTGATTTGCATTTCTCTGATGATTAAGGATGATGAGCTTTTTTTCATGTGTCTGTAAAGCATGTGTCTGTCTTCTTTAAAGAAGTTTCTCTTCAGGTCCTTTGCCCACCCTGAGATGGGATCACTTGTTCTTTTCTTGCTAATACTTTTGAGTTCTTTGTGGACTCTGGTTATTAAAACTTTATTGAGGTATAACCTACAAATATTTTCTCCCATTCTTAGGGATGTCTGCTTGCTTTACTTACTATGTTCTTGGCTTTGCAGAAGCCTTTTAGTTTGATCAGGCCCTAGTAGTGTATTTTTGATACTGCTTCAATTGCCTGGGGAGTCCTCCTCATAAATATACACCCAGGCTGATTCCTTCAAGAGTTTTCCCTGCACTTTCTTCAAGTATTTTTATAGTTTCATGTCTTAAGTTTAAATCTTTTATCCAATGAGAGTCTATTTTAGTTAATGTTGAAAGGTGTGGGTCCAGTTTTAGTCTTTTACAGATCGCCAGCCAGTTTACCCAGCACCATTTGTTAAATAGGGAATCTTTTCCCCACTCAGTGTTTTTAATTGGCTTGTCAATGATCAAATAATTGTAAGTATCTGGATTCATCTCTTGGTTCTCTATTCTGTTCCATACATCTACCTTTCTGTTTTTGTGCCAGTACCATGCTGTTTTGATCACTATTGATTTATAGTACAGTCTCAATTCTGGTAGCATGATTCCTCCTGTTTTGTTTTTATTTCTGAGTAAAGTTTTGGCTATTTGAGTTTTTTTCTGATTCCATGTAAAATGAAGTATTATTTTTTCAAGATGTTTAAAATATGACAATGAAGCTTTGATAGGAATTGCATTAAAATTATATATTGCTTTGGGTAGTATATACATTTTAATGATGTTGATTTTTCCCAGCCATGAGCATGGTATGTTTTTCCATTTGTTAACCACTTTAGCTATTTATTTTCTTAATGTTTAATATTTCTCTTCATAGAGATCTTT
>CAUYPK010163913.1:0-10246 GCA_963574355.1 Loris lydekkerianus
AAAAGAATTATTCAAAAGATCAATGAATCAGAAGTTGGTTTTTTGAAAAATTCAACAAAATTGATAAACCTTTGGCCAACCTAACTAAAAATGGAAAAAAATAAACAACTTCTTGTGCAAATTTCCATACAAGAGTGCTAAGTTACCACCTCTAAAAGGTGTTGATTTCTATTTCTAGTGCTTTCTGCAATATGCTGTTTAATCACCTCTGAAGTATGGTTTTCTGAATAAGCTAATGTACACAGAAACCTATCCTAGAGCTAACTTGTATACAAACTTATCACACTTACCAAAACAGTCTTAAATTCTACAAATAATGAAATGGCAGTGTTAGGAAGAATAACACAGAAACTCAAAGCATCTATTAACATTTTTTTTTCATTTCCTTTAGGTATACTTTGTTTTCCTTATTTATTTATAAATATTAATGAAAAATGTACTTAACACTTAATATAAAGGGCAGACAAAAAGTTTGTGTGCAATTTAAGATAGTTTAACATAGTAAATTGCACACAAACTTTATGGACACCCTACATATAAACAGTTGTTAGGTAATTACACAATCTAAAAAATTATTGTCTTAGTTTCTTCTAACAAAATAATAGGGGAAAAAAATTTTATCAAATGTCCTGCCAGATAGTAGTGACTTTACGAATATTGTCTTTAATTTTTATAATAGCCTTGAAAAATTAGCATTATAATCACTACTGCATAAAAGATAAAACTGAGATTCAGAAAGATAACATACTCTGCCACACAAAGTAGTGAAACCCAGATTGGGCAAATGTCTCTATTGCACAATAAATCTACTTATCTATCTCTCTTTTTATTCCCCCCCCCCAAAAGAAAAATAAAAGTACTTTTCCCAAAAGTGCCTTTGTGCTAGGTAGATAACTAGAAATCCAGTTCTCCTATGGAAAAAGGACAAGGGTGGAGCTCCCAAGCCCTCATCTAACCTTAATCTTGTCTTCAGTGACTGTTCACACCCGGGGAGAAAGGACCACCCTACTAATCTACCAATCAGAACTTAGCATGCCTACTGCCAAAAGCTGTAGGAAACAGTCTACCTCACAGGCCTAACAACAGGTACAATAGATTCTTGATGGTGACCTAGAATAGCCTTTAGGCTACTTCTCGTTATGTCATTAGCTTAAGTCTACATTGTATCCCCCATGGGCTGTCCTCCCAGAGAAGCTCATGGGAGGTCATACATATACACAGTAAGACTCTGATTCCAAGGTGACCTCTGAATCAGACAGGAGGTAGACCCAACCCAGATGATGTAAGAGAGCACTCCCCATCATATTCAAAGCCCCTCTGTCATGATGAAGGAGGCTTGCTCACTATCTCTAAAGAATGGATCTTAGTCTATAAACTTTACTGTGTAAACTTATCTTTCTCTTCCTAGGCTTCTTTCCCAGGAAAATATGAAATTAAAATTCAACAAGTGACTTTATATGACAAACACTCTGTTAGATATTTTACATGCCTTATCTCATTTTCTTGAAAATTCCAAAAGCTTTGACAGATTAATACATAGCTGAATTGATTTAGACTTAAGATATTAAATTGATATTCTACCAAGTTTTCACATTTTTTTGGAACAAAAGTTCACTATATTATAAATTTAATCTACTCTATGCATATGATTTATTTTTTAATTTTTATTTTTTCTTTTTTTGTTTATTTTTGAGACAGAGTCTTACTAAGTAGCTCTTGGTAAAGTGCCATGGTGTCATACCTCACAGCAACCTCAAACTCTTGGGCTTACGCGATTCTCTTGCCTCAGCCTCCCAAGTAGCTGGGACTACAGGAGTCCATCACAATGCCTGGTTATTTTTTGCTGCAGTTGCCCTTGTAGTTTTAGCAGGCCTGGGATGATGCCAAGCCTATTTTTAAATTTTTAAATAAACAGTTTATATAGTTTTAGATTTACAGAAAAAGTAGAAGGATAGTACAGAAAACTCCCATATGACCCACATCGAGTTTCCTCTTTTATAATATTAACCTTTTACATTAGTATTAACAACCTACATAAGAGACAGATGAAGTATCTAAATAAGTGAAAATGATTAAATAAGTGTTTTGAGATAATTATCCTTGACTACAAAGATTAATAATAAAGATGGTGCCAGTTTGAGATTAGACAGTTGCTGGGCAGTTGCCCTCCCAAAAGTATGTTTTTATGTAAGGTTGCAATGGGTTTTTGTGCAAGGTTGTGGCTTTTGTAGAATCTTTTGTAATAGTTCTTGTTATACAGCATTTGTGCACAAGAACCCTTTCTTTATGGCCTTCTTCAGCTCTGATTATCAGTGTTAATACAAGTGACTTCATTTGGATTCTGACCATTTGCAGGATGTGTGTGTACTTAACATCCCCTTTAGGTTCCAGGACCCCAGCCAGAGACTATATTTAGTCACCATGTCTCTGAGCACCTGTAGATAGTGACAATCCCTCAGATTATTTTTTTTTTTTTTAATTTTGATGACACTGGCAGTTTCAATCAGTACTGGTTAGGAATTTTATAGTGTCCTTTAGTTGAAATATATCCCCTGTTTTTCTCATGATTAGACCAGGGTGTAGGTTCTGGGGAGGAAGAGCACAGAGGTTATGTGACATCACATTGTTTTATCAGAATGATTCAGCACTGTTGATGTGAACACGGAGCACCTGGCTGAGGTAGTGTGTGTCAGGTTGCTCCAATGTAAAGCCACTCACACCCTACCTCTTGCCTTTCCATACAGTGCACTTTGAAAGTCAGGCACTAAAAAACAGCCCACACACAGGGACAGGAGAGTTAGGCTCCATCTCCCTCGGGAAGGTATCTCCATAAGTCATTTAACATTTTTCTGCATTTTCCCCATTTACTTATTTTATTTGATCATTTATTTATATCAATGTGGAATCAGATATTTTTATCCTTTGAGGTATAATCCAAAGTTACTTTATTTTGTTGCACAAACTGTTCCCATTTATTGAACAAATTATTTCCTGTGACCCATTGATCACCATGGCATATGTGTGTATGTGCACATGTGTGTGGTTTAATAAGCAAGTGTTCAGTTTCTGCCACTAAAAGAGCTTTTGGGCTCATTTTGTATATTCTGTGCCCTGCACTAGGATCAGCCATTACTCTAAGAACTCCTGGCTTCTTTCATTGGAGAATGGTATTAGAAACCAAGATCTAGGCACTGAATGCAGTTGTTGCTACTGGAACTTAAGAATAAGTACATATTTAGAAATATTTTGTTTCTTAATTCAAGCAAATACTTAATAGAGTACTCCTTCAAATTATAATAACTACATTTAAATTATGATGTATTTCAAAATATTTAAGAGTTTAACTTCATTGTAAATAAGACTAAATAATATTCAAAAGCTCCTTAAAGTGATTGTTAAAGATCATTTGACTGAAAAGATTTTTTTTTACACAATTAAATACTAATTATTGAAACTAAAATAATGCTTCAAAATAGTCGTCTCTGTGTACTAAAAGAAATCATTCTCAAAAGCCCCCCCAAGACAAAATACACGTAGCTGACAGTCCCTGTTCAAAATGTTTCTTATACTGCTGTATATCAATTCAAATAGAGACACTCTAACAGAGGAATGAGCAGTGGAAAGTGCAGGTGATTCCCAGCAGGGGGAACTTGACCACCAAATAAACATGTGAAGAGATGTTGCCTTCAGGAGTGTTTAGTTTTTTATGGCTGCTTCCTAGTGGCTTGCAAAAAGACAAGCTTATCTTATAGTTCAGAAGAAGGAGGTCCGATAGGGATCTCACAGGTATTGGGAGCACACATTCCCTCCAGGAAGCTCTAGGGATAAATCGGTTTCCTTACGTTTTCCGGATTTTAAGAGACCATCATTTTCTTTGCCCAGGGCCTCTTCCTCTATCTTCAAAGCCTGCCATGTCAGGGTCATCTGTCCTCACACTGCCATCTGTTTCTTTTTCTCTCTCTCCTGCTTCCACTTTTAAAAAACTGTTGTGATTATGTTAGATCCACCTGGATAATCCAGGCTACTGTCTCTATTTAACATCAATTGAATACCATAAGCTGGTGTGTAAAATGCCCATTTTTTTGCCCAGATTTTTCAGGGAAATTAAAATGGGGAGTATGGGTCAGGAGTAGGGGAGCCCTGTGGGCCACTTATGGCCACCATGCTCTCCCAGCTGGGCCTGCTGGGCATATGAGATTCCAGTCTGGGAGAATCCAAGATCCAGTGGGAAAGAGCCAGAGTGGCCTCTGACCAGTGCCAGACACAAGGGGAGTAAAAGGGGCAGGGCAACTGAGGTGGGCTACACATGGGATGAGTTCCACTGCACATGCAGCATCTTAAGGAGTCCGATGCAGGACCCAGACACCTACCTGCTACCCACAGGCAAAGTGGCCTCAAAAGCTCCTGCCCCAAATGCCATGCATGTGGCTATTTGGCGAGGGCCTTGGACATGGTAGGGAGAGAAGGGATCCCTGGAAAAAGAGAAGAGGCAGCCTTCACAGAGCAAGTGGCTGCAGGAGGCCAGTGTGACCTGCACCTTTGTTAGCCCTCCCCAGATATGTGTCTTCCAGTTGAGAGCCAGCCATGTTCTTGGGGGTATTTTTCTGAAAGTTTGGGGCCAAACTGTGGGTGCCTATTGTACAGGAACATATTTTACATGGAAAAAGATGGTAATAACTGTAATTCTATCCGTCATCTTTATCTCCTTTGCTATGTAATGTGACATACTTACAGTTTCTGGTGATTATGATGTTGACATTATAGAAGGGACAATTGGTTCACCACAATTTGTACAGGAAATAAATTAAAACAAGGCTCAAGTACTCTCATAGAGTATAATGACATTGAAAATTATTTGAGTTTTGTCATATAATTTCAAGATGCAAACATATTTCTAGATAGATAGCTTAAAGGAATTCAAGTAGGTGGTATAATATATCATGTCCATTCTTTTTTAATGGCAACAAAATTTAAAACAGGCTAATTTTTGAACAAGTAAAGAATGGGTAAATGGTGGTATAATCACATAGCAAAATATTATATAGCAATTAGAATGCATTAAGCAGATTACATGTACATATCAAATGAATACATGTCATAAACATATACAACAATTAAATATATACACATATAGTATAGTTTATTATACAATGTGTGGGGCATTTTACGGAAAATAACACAAAATTACAAATGAAGATTTAGGCATGCAAATGACTATTATATTAAAAAAAGAAATCACAACTAATTATTAAAGTCATTTTTTTCCTGAGATCCCTATAAGGCAGCGTCCCAGGAAGGCTTCCTAATTTCAGTCTGGCTTCCCTTCTCCATAGATCACTCCCTACAGCACAGAAAGAGGGACCGGGAGAATGGCACTCTGCTTCATTGACTTAAAAACCCACCATCGCATCCACATAAGAGTAGAATCACAAAAACAGGGATGTCTAGTGTAGCTGTAACATTTCCTTCTTTTAAAATAAATGTGCATGTGGATACAAAAATCAATAATTATCCAAACAACTGAATCACCCATGTCCTCCTTAGAGACCTGGCATCTTTCAACTCAACAGTTTAACCCATATTCACGATCTTTCCAACAAAGCCAGATTGTCCTCATTAGGTTCTCCTGCACCTTGGTTCTTATCCTGGCTCCTTGGCTGCTGTCTTCTGTCTCTGTCTTTGCTTTGCACTTCCTTTCTTCACAGAGCAGCTCAGATGATCTTTCAGAATGTAAATTGTACTGTGTCACTTGTTCCTCAAATTGTCCAATGGCTTCAGCTTTTGCCTAGAATAAATTCCAAAGATTTACAATAGTCTGCTTTCTGCTCAAAACAGGCACTTGTCAAGCTTTCTGTGCTTGCAAACATTCCCCTAGACATCTGTGGGGCTCGTTTCTACACTTAGGAGAGAAGCATCTCCTGATCAAACCACCCTATTCAAAATAGCTCTGTACTACTCCCATCTTTCAGCCTCCTTCCTCCTCATTATTTTTCTTTTTATTACTAACCACCTCTGAACAGATATGTATTTTAGTTCTTAATTATTTCTCTCTTCCTAAAGAATGTAAAGTGCAAGGTCTTGTTAACTGATGCAGCCCAGTGTACATAAAAGGCACTGTATAAATATTGGTTGCATGTGAATTGATTGAAGAAATGAAGAGTTGAAATAAGTATTTTAAGATTGTTAAAAAGGAGAGCTTCGAGGGAACAGAACGTTTTTCAGATTTGCAAGGAGAGGGACAGGGAGAGAAAAACAGCAGATAGTGCAAATTATCCGTAAGAAAGAGATGAAGTCAAATACAAGGTCCCTAAATAGGCAGCAACCGAAGTATATGGAAGATAAAGGGACAAGGAAAGAACGGTAGGATGGTTTCCCTGAGGTGTCCAGTTTGCATGAAGAAATATCATTTGAAATACTTGAAAAGGGGGCTACAAAAAGGCTGTGCAACATCTTAAATGCAGAGATCACAAATATATATTTGTTCAATTGTCAGCGGTGTATGCCGAAGTTATTTAAAAAAGACAATCATACAATCATAGATATACTTCAGAAATATTAATGCATAGCTGTATGGAAGATGAGTTAGATAGTGAAGCCACGAGAATCAGAGAGTGCATTGGGAATTTAAGAAGCTGTAAAGGCTTGAATTATACGTACTTTTATACTGACTCAGCAGAGGTAAAGTATACACAATGAATCCTCTCTACAAGTTAAAATTACCCTGCACCCTTTTTAATTGCTCCGTATGTGTTCAAAGTACAAGGAAGCTCTTTGAGGACAGGGACCCTTTGAAAACCTTTAATCATGGGCAGCCCTTATATATTAACACACAGGGATTGTTCAATTAACTCTTTTCAAGAGAAGGACTGACTGGATTAACAGTTTGAAAGGAAATGAGAAAGAAAGCTGTATGTATCATTCACTTATAGTTTGGAGTGAAAATGTGCCTACCCTAGCAGCCTGTAATAATTTAGCGTTTGGCTCCAAGATGGAAACATCCCAGCAGCAAGTAGCTTTATTTCATTGTTTAAAAAAATCATGGGAAGAGGGAAGGGTTAACAGTATATTTTCTATTTAGTATGGCATGAAGTAACGTAACTAGCTAACAAACAATGACACAGGATATTAGAACGGAGACGAGGTCTGGAGGGACAGGAAAAACATTGAAAACCACCAAGCTGGAAAAGCAATGACATACAAAAAGTGCTTAGTATTTTATTTCCTGAAGATACTTATGTTTTAATGGGCAATACGTATATTTCTTACAGTAGTTGAAGTGTTTGGTAGAATGCTTTTTTACTTGAAAATGCAGATGTTGTATCTCTGGTAACTCAGCCTCTACTGGCCTCACGGTAGGTTGTAGCGTCATTAAGAAAGGAACTGGCGGTAAAAATATCTTCGTCTCAAGAGAAGAATTTATTACTCCAATGAAAGAAAGGACCCCACGGTTCACTGACCTCACTCTATGGAAGAAAGTAAAAGTAATGCTTAAGATTTTTCTGTACTTGATGACCAGATCAGCATGAGTGGGTGGCTGTGGTGAATAGCTAAGGATGTTAAAGGAAGTTCAGCCTAAGGGGAAAAAGAGCGGATGGATATTTGGGTTGTTGAGATAAAAATGAACCTCATTAAAAAAGGTACAAGTGAGAAGTAATTGGAGTCTATTTGACTCTGTAGTTCTGTGTCATCTCCTGCTCTAGTAAATCACGTCTTGAAACTGCTCCTGGACAATGCATTTGTTTCCTATTGCTGCTCAAACAAATGACCACAAATGTTAGTGGTTTAAAACAACAGAAATGTGTGACAGTGCTGAATGTCAGAGTATGAAATAGGCTTCACAGAGCTAAAATCAAGGTGTTGGCTAGGCTGTGTGCCTCCTGGGAAGTCTAGGGAAGTGTCCCTACCCTTGCCTTTTCACATATCTAGAGACAGCCCCCATCCCTTCACCCATGCCCCTTCTGCCAGCTTCAAAGTCAGAATGGCCAGTGTTTTCTTGTATCAAATCACTAAGATGCTGACACCCTGCCTCTCACTTTCCCATGTAAAGACCCTTCTGATTCCACTGAGATAACCTAGATAATAAAAGATAATCTCTCTACCTCAATATACTGAACTTAATTAACACCTGCACGGACGGTCCCTCTTTGCCCGACAGGGTAAGATATACACAGGTTCTGTGGATGAGCATGTACACACATCTCTGGGGGAGCCTTTATCATGCCTAGCACACAGAGGCAAGATCTTATTGGTTTATATTTGCGTGTATACTCCATAATAAACAGATTCATAAGGAGCTGAACATTGTGAGACTTTCTAGGTATGAGTGACCATTTTAAAGTGTGCTGTGTTCTTTCTGATTTGTGTCTCATCCGCAGTAATAAACCTGCCCATTAGTATTTAGGAGGTGATATTCTTACTTACGCAAAGGGCAAGAGGGAAGTTATTTTCGTCCTTTCATAGATCTCAAGGTTATTGAAAAGTCGCTAAGACTAAGATCTTATTATATCCATAAAATATATTTCACATAAAGATGTACAAGACGAGGTATGCAGTGGAAAAGGTAACATTTTACCTGGTCTGATTTGCTACTGTCATCACTCTTTTTGTGAAAGAAAAAAAGAGTGGGGAAAAAAGTTTGCAAGAAGCAGAAGTGCAATAAAAGAGAACAGATGAAACCATCTGCATTGTTGAAAGGAGATGGAGCATGGGTGAGATCACTGAAGCATCATCAACGTGGAGAGAAGGTCTGAGATCAGTAATTAAACTTGGCAGGGTGCATAGTGCATAGTGGGATGTGTCCAATAAAAATCAGGGTAATAAGACTGCAGGTAGATGCTCAGAGGGTAGGGAGGGAGAAAGCGGGTAGCATTGAAACAGGAGAAGGGAGTCTGTGAATGGGTCTCTTAGGATAAAATACCAAGTATAGTTCCAGGCCCTGAGAAGTCGTAAAATTAATACATAAGATAACCAATGATGTTGAATGAGTGAAGATGTCCAGTCTCTGGATTTGCAGAGTGCATGCAGCCCGCAGGTGAGATTGGATGTGTTATTAAAAGCAGCACACATAATGAAAGAAGAGGGGAGTATAAAGGGGAAAAGAGATCCAGAGGGAGGGCAACATTCATTTTGTTAATCTGGGGCCTAAAATGACAGAACCTGCACAAAAGAAACACCATTACAACATGAGAGGCACAGAGGTGTTGATAATATCATAAAAGGAAATGAAAGCAGAAGAATCAATGCTCCGAGAGGCCACCTGGTAGCGATGGCTCAGATCTCACACAGGGCTCTGCTTTTGAAGTACACTCAGTTGAAACGCTCATTGTAGAGTGTTCTGCGGGATCAGAGTGGGCTGGGAAAAGTAGACCAAAAGAGAATGAAAAGAATGCGAGGTAATAGAAACATTATCTGACATAAAGCATCAATATTTTTTTTTTGTCTTATATCAAAGGCCCCAAGCAGCAGGGGAAAGTAGAATAACAGAAAAAATGTTTTGTTCTCTATAAAACTGAAAGGACTTGAATGTGCTTTTGTCTGAGAAGCTATGCTAATGTAATAATACAAATGTATTCAGTCTTCAATTCTAAAACACACCAACGGAGATTATTCATTTATCCCAATTAGAATCCACAGTAGTGTGAAATAGTAAGGAAACTCGGGAAGATGAGTCCTGCCACTGCATTCTGGACTGTCAATCCAGGCAACAATCTCTGGATTTGGAATATAACAAAAATTTTCCAGTCTTTCACTTTGGTGTGTTTGGTTTATTGGATTACTTAAGTTTTAATTACATAATAAATATTTCAGTGCATGTTTATTAAATCCAAGTAATACAGAAGTTTTTAAAATATCCCTTTGCTCATATTCCCAAACCTTCCAATCCTACCATCTTCCCAAAGGTAAACAATGCTGAGCCTAGAGTGTTTCTTTTTCCATTTTTATTTTTTAGTTACATGCCAGCATATTTATGAATATGAAATTTGCATACAAATATTTAGGATGATTTTAATGAAATTATAATGTGAATATTTCCTCTCAACTTTCTCTTTAACATAACTTTCCTCTTTTTTTTTTTTTTTCTTTTTCATATTGAAATGTTTTTATCATTATTTATTATTATTGTTATTATTATTTTTTTTTTGTAGAGACAGAGTCTCACTTTACCACTCTAGGTGGAGGACCATGACGTCACAGGACTCACAGCAACCTCCAGCTCTTGGGCTTCCGCGATTCTCCTGCCTCAGCC
>CAUYPK010163918.1:0-34201 GCA_963574355.1 Loris lydekkerianus
CTCCGAGTGGCTACAACTGAATACAAACCTGATTTGCAGAAGATTACTGAAAACAAAAGATGCCAGAAATCCCACTGAGATTATCATCCCATCACTCCAACAAGGTAACAAAAAACACCTGACTGAGCATGTTATATTATGAGTTTAATATATTATTGTTAAAATTATATGCTTTTGTGTGAGTGTTTGTCTGTTTTGGCAGGTCACTGCGTGGTGTGGCTCTCTGACTCTCACAGTTTAAAATTTTGGCTCTTTGTGTCGAACTTGTTCGCCACCCCTGGACAAACAGAATACAGTAAGAAAAGGGAAGTGATTGAGGAGATGAGGTTCTGGAGTATAGAGATTAGAGCACAGAGTGCTTGTGTTCCGGGGTAATGAACTTTGAGTTTATTCTGATTGAAATAGAAAACCACTGAGCAACTTTAAGGGAGTAGATTGATATAATTTGATTTTCGTGAATATTTTGTGTTGTTCATTCACAGTGGTCACCAGGCACCCCTTCTGTAGCAGAAACGCATGTTGGCATGTTTCAGATGCATTTGTTAATTACTCTGTTGAGTGGAGGAGGAAACTTCCCAATGAAACATTTATATCTCATTAACATTATACAGAACACATCATCAGCAAAGCCTTAGATCTTCAATTGCCATTCAAATTTAACAAACCTTAAACTACTTTCTTTCTGTTCATTTTTGTTTATTTGTTTTAAACATGAACCTTTAACATGATTTATTTAGACTTAACATTAAAATGTTAACAAGAAGTATAGCAAATGTATAAATTACACTTGGAACATTATTATTAACAAATTATATATATTCTATGTCATTATTGGTCATTATAGAGTATTTTGGTTTTGTGGGGGCAGGTTGTTTTTGAGATCTGGTTTTGTAGGATGAATTAATAACAAATTGAGGCAATTAGAATAAAGATAAAACTCCTATACTTCTGAAGATTCTACTAAATCGTTATAGTCCTTTAAGTACTGTTCAGTTTTTCCCTTGCTATTCAGGATGCAAACGAGAATAATTGAAACACAAAATGAAGGATTGTCTGGATTGTCTCCGGGGCCTCTACCGTCTCTCCTAAAATGCTACAAAACTGGAATGTTTCTGACGCAGACCACAGTCGCTTTTGTTTAATTTTCTTGTGGAGTTCTTGCCTAAGGTCATAATTAGAGGTGTGTAACAGTGTTTCATTTAATGCTAAAGGAAGTTAAATGACTTGCCCAAGGTTATCAACTGTCACTAAAAGAATGGAGAAAAACTTTCACAGCTCTTTCATTCAACAGATCAATGATTTGTATCCCCCGGCTACAAAGCTGTGAAAAGCATGACAAAGTCTCCTGATAGGCTACTTAAATTTTCACTTTGCAGGTGACCTTCCCGAAGCAGATTTCAGCAAGCCATCCATCTTGCTGCCCTGGGAAGGAGACTGGTAGGCTGGTGCAACTGATCAGAAGACACAGGTTATAGTGTCAGCTACAGCACTTAAAATCTCATGGCTGCTTATCCCCGTTTGCTGATGAATCGCCACGTGTCTCAGTTTCAGTTAGCGGAATATCTGTGTAAATGAAATGTTCTACTTTTAGGGTTAGATCTTGCAACTTCCCCTGGTCATGTTTTTTCTTTCAATTTTTTTTTTTTTTTCCCCATGCACATGACTGATACAAACAATGGGACTTTCAAAGGTACGTATATGTGTGTGTGTGTGTGTGTGTGTGTGTGTGTGTGTGTGTGTATATATATATATATATATATGAATCTGATGGAAAAATTCAAGAAAGAATGAATATAGTTTGACTAACTTTTAGACAGATTTAGACAGGCTTCTTCCAGAGAGGCCCCAGACCTCTTACATTGGCGCCTTTACATTAGACAACTGGCAATTATACGTGTTTCCTGTGCCCTCTACAACCCAGGAATATCTCTCACAGAAACCTGGAAGACATCACTCAGGAGGCTGATCATCAATCTCTATGGGAATGTAAGAGTCTGACTTCAACAGGCATCAGTTAGCAAACGCAGATACCACAATAATGTAGAACACGTGGAGGGCCTTGCAGTACTTAGGTCGCTCCAATGTTTATTCTTCCCTTCTTTTTCTTTCAATGGACCTGAATTTATTTTCTCTGTCCTATTGAAGTATTCTTGACACCGTTGCCATAATCTTGAAAATAGTCCTTCTTGCTGGCTCAACAAGTCCAGTGCGATGTTTCCGTGACAGAATTTAACCCACATCTGTACATCATCTCCTTAATTCCATATATTGGTTGTATAATAACATTTGTTTTGGACTTGTTGTAAATAAAATATCAAGTATGTTGTTTAATTATTATGAAATGTGGTGTTGGTCAATAGAAAATTAACTTCACCTTAACGTAAACCTTACAATGATGAAAGTTTCTTAAGGGTAAACATCTCTTCTTTCTTATTCTTTGTTCTTTCCTGTAATTGTGAAAATGTAGAACAAGTCAAGAAAAAAAAAAACAAAAACCTAATTGAGGAGAGATAGGACTGCCTTCAGATAAGATAACTTTCATTAATGTAAAATCTTAGTGAGAAGACATTTTACAAGAATTAATACTCTTTAGAAAGTGCTCAGCATACAGAATCCTGGCCATAGAAGTAACCACAAGATATCAGAAAATAGCCCTGAGCTATAATTAGGCTGCATAAAGCCAGAGTTTAAATTGATGCTAGAAATGTAAATAGGGGCTAGATTTCAATATCTGAAACTCTCTGCTCCTGGTAATGAATTTTAAGTTTAACCAGAGCAGTAGATTTTCACTGGACCATGTATGGGAAGAAAAAGCTAGGACTCAGAGGAAGCAAACATCAGAGAATTGAACAAATTCAAGAGGCTAGCAGGAAACTTAATTCAAAAAGCAGAAGAAATAACAAAGCAGAAGCAGATACAGGTATAAAACCACGATTATACAGATAACAGATAGTACTCAGAAGAATGTAGTTTGGTTACGGCTGTGGTATAGGACCAGAAAAGAGACCTAAATCTGTTGCATGTGGCGAAAGCAAGCTATGAAACTCCATGATTTATTGACTTTGAGAAATTAGACAGAAGATCATCTATGGACCTTAGATTTGTGGCTTCTACCCTAACATGTAAATAATGAATGAGATGTGGCCCATGGAAAAATAGATAATATAGTCATTTACTGAAATTAAATAAAAGGAAAAATATTACAGTTAAAAAAAAAAAAGAAGGTAATTATATCATTTAGGGTAAGGTAAATTTTGAAATCCTTTGGGGATATTCAGGTTGAGAATCAAGTTTTAGACAAATGAAGAAGATGAAGGATGCATTCTGCCAAAAGTTGAAGGGTTTGGCAGTTTACTGACTTTGCATTTCGTACCTTGGGTAATAGAGTAAGGAAGTGTACCCTTTTAGATGCCAAAATCTATTCCCAATAAAGCTAAACTTTGGTTTAGCCTAAGTTAAGAAACATAATACGCGAGCGTCAGATTATCTATTTGATTCTATAATACGTGAGCATCAGATTATCTATTTGATTCTTGAGAATCAATAGCAGGCCATGAACAGATTTTGAGTAAATGAGTCAAGAAATAATATTTTCGATTTACTGGGAATGGAAAGTAAGAATTCAAAGTTAAGGGCATCTGGCAATGGAACAACACCTAACTAACCCACAAAAAGATCACCAGGAATGAATACAAATTTATTTTCCTTACTTAAATATGAAACAGGAGCAGGCATATGGCATAGTGAGAGAGGTGGTGATGAAACAGATGGCATCTGCTTTGCTTTGGTTAAATCTGTTAAGCAATATCTGCACTCAATTCAGCTTTTTTTTTTTTTTTTCCTACATGATAAACTAACTCATTTTTTCCTAAAGTAAAAAAAAAAAAAATGCTTTCCTAAATATGCTAAACTTAAAATTATCTCAGGGAGATTATCAGATGATTAGCTCTTCATAAAAATGTATATTGTCTGCTTTTTTGTTATTTGACCCATTAGAGGCTTCTGATTAAATACGTTTGGCCTTCTCCTATTATTAAGAAGCAATCAACACCTAACTACTGAAAACTGCAGACAAGTTGTTAGATTGTCAAGCTTTCCTATCTTAAGACAAGAAAACACGCATTGGCTCCTACAGATTTTTATATAGCTTGTTTGAAATTTCTAATTGGAAAGAAATGCTCAGAATGCTTTAGAATCTGATTCAATCATCACAGCATCTCAAGACAATATGTAACTACATCTTTCACCCCTTCTTAGTTTTCACAACTATCTGTTGTTTTTCATTTACATGAATATTTAAAAAGCAGAGCAAACTACAAAGCATATGACCTGAAAACCTATGATTTTATCTTGACCTTCCATGCTATGTTTTGTAAGGTGATGTTTGATTTAGTGCTTATTTGTACTATCATGACCTCTGGGGAATATTATAATGTCACTTCATTAAAGAGTGGGCTCACACGGTAGCTAATTTATTCTAAATATGGCTATTCTAAAACATCTAATAAACTTAATCAGCATCAGAATAATACTTAGCAATCAGGTTGTAAAGACAGAAAATTTAGTTTCAAAGTCAGTTTCTGTCACTTACTGGTTTGTAATCTTGATCAGGCTATTAAATTTTGGAAGCTACAGTTTTTTCAACTTTAAAATGAATAGGACAATATTACCAACTTATGGGGAGTATTAAATAGCATACATAAAGTACCTATAAAATCTATATTACTTGTTAATAAATAAATCACAACTTTACTAGAACATGAGTAAAACAAGGTGGAGGATAAGGGACAGAGACACATCTTAAAGTATCATGGAGAATATTTTAAACGTCATACAAAATTATTTCCATTGTCCTAAAGACTACAGTCTAATTTATACTGTTGACTGACACTATTGAGAATTTTTCTTTTAACCAAGATCTGTTGACTTTGTGAGGAACACTCAGTTCTGCATATTCCATTTTTTTACACATTTCCCCATAACTGACAGGTATTAATCATCCCCTTCACTCTGCTTTCTTAATGTCTGTTTCTGAATTCTAGGAAGAGAAAACTACTCAGCAGCATAATATCAGAGTTAAATCTGCCATCACAACGAGTGTTACTTTGACAGAGATTGCCCTGGTTGCTGGTAACTTATTCCTGGTGACGCTAGAAATATAAAACCATCGTCCACTTCCTGGAAAGATTAGTAGAGCATGAGTTCAGCAACTAATTTCACTCCACAACTGAGACCTTAATTACATTTTCATTTTCTCCACAAATTATAGCTTTATTGACTCAAGAAACTACATTGATTAAATAAAAATCAACTAAGATAATTCCTCCCTCCTATTTACATATTTGCAAAGAAAATATTGTTCGAAGTGCATAATGATTGTAAATTTATGCAGATACAAGATATTATTGAAGATTTATGAAGAGTGTGTCAATACTCAGTGTGGTGAAATGGAGGGGAGATGGGAGGGTGAGGAGTGTGATCATTTAGCAAAAACTAAGTAAGCAAAAAGAATGTGATAGTAAAGAAATAGCTATTCATTTTCCAGCTTTTTGGCTTTCTAAAATTAGCTATAGAGAATATAAAAAAAAGTCTCTAAGGAGGATTGAGGTGAAGAGTTCACATTAAAACAAACGAGACAAAGAACAGAACAGGTTAAGGGATGAATGGTGTTCACCACATTCATGTGTGGAAGTCCTAAATCCTCAGAATGGAATCACACGTGAAGATACAGAGATAGGATGTTTTAAAAAGGTAATTGATTTAAATTCAGGTCTGGGCCCCACTCTATATAGAGAAAATTCGGGCACAGGTATTTGTGTTCACAGAGAAAAGACCACATAAAGACAGAGAGAGAAGCGCCTTTCCAAAATCGAGGAGGAAGACCTCAGAAGAAATTCAGCCATGCTGTGAGCATAATCCCAGACTTCTAACTTTCAGAAAAACAGAATTGAGAAAATAAATTTCTTTTATGTAACTTATTTAGTCTATGGTGGTTCTTTGTTATGACATTTGTGGCAAACTAGTAGGGGGAGATATGCCCCACTTCATCTAAGGTCATCTTCCATCATTTCCTCCTTTCTGCCAGGGTGACACTTGTCTTAAAGCACCTAGATCCTAAAGAGGGTAGTTGTTACATAAAGCTGTTTCATGATCTTTTTTGGATCTTTATTTAAAAATCCTACTACCTTATTTTGAAACTAATCTTTTACACTTATTTCTTGGAAATCCTCTTGTAGGAATTTCTTATCTTTTCCAAGACAGGCAGAAGTCTTTGACTTTGGGATATTGGCACAGGAACCTGTGGAAATTGACCTTCTCAGGGCAACATATATGTCAAGATATACTTTGACTTTCTCAGATATGTTACTAATACAGTTACTTATGAATACTAATTATTAAATCCTGTAAATCAGCAAAAAATTTTCATCATAAATTAATTTGAATTCAAGAACATTAGTGAATTCATGTAACTTACTAAATTATTAAAATATGGTTGTTCTTCCTTTCATTTTTTTCTGCTAACCCTCCTACCTTCCACAAAAGTAGGTAGCCAAACTATGGAAGTTCAGGGAATTTTGGCAGGGTAGAAAGCCTCAGAATTAAAGTAATATATATCCATTTTGTCTTTTCTGGGAACAAAAAATGTTTTAACTGGGGGCTGAAACAGACCAATAGGAGTTGACATAGTATAATACCTGAGGTTTCCAACAAGCCTAAACTTTCCCTATTTTATTTTGTTTGACTCCAGGAGGCATCAGCTCATTATCCTTGAGCCCTAAGTCAACAGAAAATATTATGTTAGATGACATTATTAAATGGAAGACAGGGTCCTAAGTTCTACGGGCAATGAACATCTATGCAACACTCCATCCTGAATCCGGGGCAGCTAACTTGATATTTTTAGAGATGTCATACAGACCCAAAGGCTTGAACACATGACAGAAGAGTTCAGAAGTTATTTGATGAGTAGTCCCAGTATTCTGTTTCCCATTCTTTTTCCATTCCATTATTAATTTAATATCAATACTATTCTCCACCAACTTTTCTCAACATGGTTTAAAACAGCCCAAGAGTTCTAATCTATACATCCTCTAAGATTCATAATTTAAAGGAAAGAATGAGATTTGTATCCAAAACCTCCCCCATAAGATTTCATTCACTTTTTTGTCCCTGAAAGTGTCATATGTTCATCCATGAACCAATCTCTGCAGCCAGAAGAATGTGTTGTATTGATTACTCAGACGTAGGAAAAATTTCTATTTCTGAGTCTTGAAGGTCTTTAGAGTAAACTTATTTATCCAAACCAGTTGGAATATTATTGAAAGAAATGACAGTTTTCAAGAACAAAATAGCATTTCTAAAAAGAATAAGTAGACCGTGGGTGCTAGGATTTCTATATAGTACATATATAATAACATTAAAGCATAGACATCAAAGGAATACTACAGGCCTTGACCAAAAGATACCAGTGGTAAACAATATACAAGATATTACAAGTCATTATCTCATTTAAGGGCGGTAGAACCTAGATTTCTTCCTCATTTTTCAGTGAAACTAGAAATGAAAGGATGCCTCAATAATAATTGAGATGAAATTCCCATCCACCCCAAGAGATGTGTAACTCTGAGTCAAAACAAATTTGATTTAATGGTATATGGAAATCAGTATCTATTTTAAACATGGACTTGTGGATTAATATCAATATCCCTTCATAAGTGTTTTAAACTTTCTTAGTAAGTGCTAACTCAGAGAAGCTTCTGAACTTTCAAGGTTAAATGATATCACTGGAAGCAAGGGGACTCATCAGAGAAATACCAATTTATGGTACACCAACCTTTGTAGCACTTAGGATAATTTTCATACTGACATATTTATGAATTAATGAGTACACAAACCTGTAGCCATCCAACAATGTGACCATTTACTGGAAGCTCACACAAATTTAGGGAAAATAGTAAGGTTAGAAGGAGGAATATGTTTTGCTTAAGGACAAGGATTCTTTAAAGGAAAAAAAAAAAAACTCTAAGAAGGAAACAAATTCCTTGATCAAATATAATATATCCTTTTGATATCTTTATGATTTAACTTCCATTACTGGAAATATTATTATGCAAATATATGTCTGCACTTCAGAGAAAGGAAACACTTGTTATCAGCACTATGGTTGTGTTTAATGTAAAAATAATGAGAAACTACAATTCCATGTATGTACAGAATATTTCAAGTCCTAGCACCCAATAGTTTTGCTCACATACCCCAGCAGAATAAATAATAAAACCAGATAAACTATGGTGCTAACGGATTGACACAGCTTTTGACAATGTGATTCTTACATTTGCTCTTAGCTTGAGCATCTTTAAAGTTGATGAGAAATAAGATGAGAATTTTATTGCATAATATGAAATAAGACTCACTAGTATAAATAGGGCTGAACCTAGAGCATTAATTTGTAATAACTAGAGTTGACAAATAATTATACAAACATTTATTTTAAGTAGGTAAAGCAGAAGCAATTATACAACATAGTAATTCAATTTCCCAGAATGGTGAAGGGTTTGATGGTAATTAGTATGCTCTTTTGGTTTACAAGAATGTTAGAAATGAATTTATATCATTTATCCTGATAACTTTGTTAATTTAATGTTTTTCCCCAGGCAAATACCTATTCCAAAAATTAATACATTTAAAAACCTAAGAAAACCCCTTCATTTGACCACTTGTATGTTTATCGTTTAGAAACCAATTGCTCCCTATAAAAATCTATTTGAAATCATTAGGTTTATAGCTTACATTTTTGTTTTAGCAACTAATGCATTTCTTTAAATATATGTTTTCTTTTTATTATTCATAATGTTTTCAGTCAATAATTAAAAAGTCCAAGAAAACTAAAAGTTGAGATTATATGTGTAGCTTTCATTATCCTTCAATATACTGAGATAGATTAACTACTAAACATTTCTGTATATTTTTATTTCAGGACAAAACATCACATGTTTCTTTTTCTTCAGGTTATTATAGTTAACTGGAAATCTTTTTATTTAAATCTTAAAGTGAAACAATGGGAGAGGGGGGACAATAGGGCTGCAGTTCAGAAAATATCCCACAAAGAATTTCCACTAAAACTTCCCCATGGGAGCACTTTGATAACAGACAAGTGTTTTAGCTGTTTTCCATCTGATCATCTGTTCCCATGTTCCCAGTTATGGGATGCATATCTACTTTGAATACTGTTTCATTTATTAGGTTGTGCCATAGAAATACATATGTTGGATACGTTTTAAAAAAAAAAAGTATAGATGGACCAAGTAGTTTGAGTAGTGGAAGGGAATCGTTTTTACTTCTTTTGAACCAGTAACATATGCAACAAAACTTTTATGTATTATTACTTGAATTATTTAAGCAAAATTAAGCAATGAACTTTCTTAATTCTCTTCTATCACCCAGCCTTTACTTGGCCAGGGAAAGCCGTATCTAATGGTGAATGAGAGTATAGACTTCCTCAGCCAGATTCCTTGAGAGCTAATGTTTATTTGCTAATCTTTTAACCATGTTAGTCAGAACTCATATGACATAAGTGAGAAGAACCAACTCCTAATACTTGTGGGGAAAGAGAAAGAATCCGTTCCCTTCTATAAATGGAAAGAAATCTAGATTCATGGCTGAGTGTGGTGGCTCATGCTTCTAATCCTAACGTTCTGGAGGACCCAGCAGGAGGGCTGCTTAAGCTCGGGAGTTTGAGGCCTCCCTGAGCAAGAGGAAGCCCAGAGTCTCTACTGAAAAAGTAAAAAGAAAAGAAAAATTAGCCCAGATGCCCTTGTGGTGGGTGCCTATAGTCCCAGCGACACAGAAACCTGAGGCAAGAGGATCGCTCCCTTGAACCTAGGAGTTGGAGGCTGCTGTGAGCTAGGCTGGCCCCACTCTAGCCTGGGCAACAGAAAATAGGGTAGGACTCTGTCCCTCCCACCCCCCCATAAAAAGGAAGAAAGAAATCTAGACTCAAACATTATCATAGTATTAAGGAACACAAATAAAGGCACTAGAGCTCTGTTTTGGTCCATCCTCCAAATTTCCTTTACCTATATTGTTTTTATTTTCAGACAGTTTGATTTCAAATGGTATCAACTATAGCCACTGGTTGCTCCAAGACCACAGAATTCTTACAACTCAGGCAAAAATATTTCTTAAGAATGACTCTAACTGGCTTGGATATTTTTACATGACTATGCAAGTAGACAAAAGGGAATGCTGAATCACCACGATCAGGTGGAAAAAATTGTTAACGTGGCAAAAACCTAAATACGAGATTGATAACTCTTAAAGGCTGAGGGAGCACTTCTCAGAAAGAACAGACTTTGGACAGATAAAAAGACATCAAAGTCCCAATAACATTCTTTTTTTTTTTAATTCGATAACAGTCTTGATCAAGTTCTTTCAGTACTTTAACAGTTGACACTGACTTCTGAATATATAAATGGAATAACTCCATAATTTCTATAATGATAAAGAAAATGAGAATATTTATCAGTAACTAAGAGATTGATTTTTAATTCTGGAAAATAAAAAAGTAAAAGAATCTTAAGGATTATTCAACAAAATGAATGAAATTACAAAGAAAATGTAAGAGGGATCTATAAGAAAAATAGGAGGAAATCTGTCACTCAGGAAGAACTCTTGAGATTAAAATTATCAGGAAATTAGCAGATGTCAAAAGTTAAGAAGGTAAATAGACAGTATGTCTAAAAAGCAAGGTGTGTGTTTATGTCTTCCTCTTTCCTTTCCATCTCCCCTACCCTATTGTCCCCTGGGTACAAACAACGGAGTGTTTACTCTGTCAAAAATAATAGAATATTCACTAAGGAAATGGACCAAACTACTTGGTGATAAATTAGAGCAGGGTAGACTCAGTTTAAAGCACCCCCTCCCAATCTGGTGTTTGGGTCTATGACTCTAAAAGCTAATTCTGTATTACATAACGAACATGTAGGGAAGCCTTCAAGTAGATCAGCACTTAGTATCCACTTCCTCATTATTTAAGAGAAAAGAATTCTAGAGAAAACAGAACAGCATACAACACCCATATGCCAGCCATCAAAAGTTATCCACCAGAGTTCTTTCAAAACATGATGAAAGTGTTAAAGGTCACGAGACATATGAATAAAATCAAAAGCATGAGAGAACTAAGATAATAAAACAATTTATCCTATACTGAATTGACAATCCAGGCAACAGAAAATAACTTTAAAATCAAGCATCTTCAAGGATATTCAGGCCAGAATATTTTTCCCTCAATAAAACAGTAATAGGATGGAACTTTAAAGCAACAACTTTGGAATTAGAAATTCCAAAAAGAGAAGACAGATGCAATGAAGACAACTATTAAAAATAATTTAAGAAATTATCTTGGATTTACGAACATTACAAGTCTGAAAAGTTCAAGGGTCCACACAGTATGAAGCCAGATGCATACGCGCATGCCATTATGACACTTCAGTACATATAAAGGAGACATAAGGGACATAAAGTATCATATATTATGAAATAGAAAGCAAATAGTGAATAAACCTAATTTCTGGGGGGAGGGGGGAAGCTCAAGCTGTGTACTATGTCTAGAGAGCAATCAGTCCAAATTACAACAGGTATGTTACCTAATCAGAGAATACTGTCTTAATAATGGAATAGATGGAAGCCAACCAGTCGATAGTGTCAAAAGATATTAGTTTTGAACTGTAAAGTTCACTCCCATACACAATGAATAGCAGGAGGAAAGGAAAAGAGAAGAGAAGGAGAGACTGGGGAGAATGAGATAAAAGGAAAAAGAGGCTGGGTGCAGTAGCTCATGCCTGTAATCCTAGCACTTTGGGGGCAAGAGAGGAGGATTACCAGAGGCCAGGAGTGAGGTTGCAGTTTGTTAAGATAATGCCATCTCAACAGACTGAGGACCTATCTCACAGAGAGAGAAAGAAAGGGAGGGGGAGAAAGGGAGGGATGGAGGGAGGGAGAAAGGGAAGGAGGAAGGAGGACGGAAGAAAGGAAGTTACATAAAGGGGAAGGAAGGGAGGGAGGGGAAAAATGCAGGGAAATAAGTAGAAACTTTTTAAAGAAAAATGCCTGAAAAATAATGGTTCAAATATGAAAACAACTAAGATGAGCCATGATTTCAATAACTTTAAAATCAAAAAAATAAATAAATAAAATCTATTGACCTTGACTCTAACAAGACTCTCTTTTAAAGATAAATCCTAAATCTACCAGATTTGATGTGCAGTGCCAAAAACTCACACAGCTGTAATAATGGAATTGAACTTACTTTATTTTCACCTGATAGAATCAGTTAAAATAAAAGTCAAAGACTGGACATCTATGGTGCATCTTAGAATGGGTACAGGTGATTGCACTAATGTACACAGCTATGATTTAACCATAAAAAAAAAAAAAAAAAAATAGTGAAAGACTGGCTCTGCACCTGTGGCTCAAGTGGCTAAGGCACCAGCCACATACATCTGAGCTGGTGGGTTCGAATCCAGCCGAGGCCCGCCAAACAACAATGATGGCTGCACCCAAAAAATAGCTGAGTGTTGTGGCAGGCGCCTGAATTCCAACTTGGGAAGAGGAGGCAGGAGAATCGCTTGAGCCCAGGATTAGAGGTTGCTGTGAGCTGTGATGCCACAGCACTCTACCCAGAGTAATAGCTTGAGGCTCTGTCTCAAAAAAAAAAAAAGAAAAAATTGAAAGACTGATTTATAGATACACACAAAAATATATACATATTATCAACAATAACCACTTGAAGAAAGGTATACCTTCAAAAATTTAAATACTGTCTTGGACATGAGAGGTAGGAAGAAGCATAAGGGTCTTAAGAATTTATTTTTCAGTGGTGAGTCAAGAGATCATTTAAAATTGCATAATCAGCACATTGTACCTCATAAATACATTAATCTACACATCTATGATTTAATAAAGAATTAAAAAAGAAATAACCTAAAAATATAAAATTTCATAATCAGAAGAATGACTTGATGTAATTTTGGTTGTCCATTTCATACTTCTTTTTTTAATTAATTTATTTATTTTATTTTATTTTTTTTGCAGTTTTTGGCTGGGGCCAGGTTTGTACCCGCCACCTCTGGTATATGGGGCCAGCACCCTATTCCTTTGAGCCACAGGCACCACCCAATTTCATACCTTCTTTTAAGATCTCCTCTCTGTTGCTGAAGAGACCTATGAACCACATTTCCTATTTTTTTTTTCCCTGTGTGGTTCCAAGTTAAATTTAACTCAGAGTAGCTGGGAAGTCAATATTCTCTGGAGCCCCAGCTGTGCCCTTATTCATTAGCAGAACTGAGACTCAAAAGAAACTTCCTGGTGAAAACATGAGAAGGACTCCTTTTCCTGTTAGTTACTATATTGTAAATAAAAGCTTTTTAGAGATTCTTGGTAACAGTAGGAGCTTCCTGGCAAGTTCTTGAAAACTATTTTTAAGGCTAAGATGAACAGTAGCTATTTTTTTTTTTTTTTTTTTTTTTTTTACCTTCAGAAGTGACTTTCTTAAATACATGCCTAAATCTGCCAGGTATGTATAAAATAGCATCCTCTTCCCTGACCAAATCTTGATTGACAAAAACTATACAAAAATAAGAAAGAGAGACAAAGTAGTGGCAAGTGTGAATGATTCAAGCAGTCAATAGCATTTAGAGTTGATAAAATAATATATGGGTGGGCTTGGAATGGGGGAAGTTTGTCCAGGGTAAAGGGGTATAGAAATTCTTTTATTAGAAATCCATGTGTAATTCCTATTGCTTGTTTTTATTCACTCCTTTTATAAAAGGAATTCTCTTTTCCTATATCACTTAAGTTTTCCTTTACAGTACAGTAGTTATATGAGTCTTCTCGTGCTACTGTAACCAATTGCCACAAATTCAGTGGTGCAAAGAAACCCATGTTTGTTACTCACAGTTTGGAATTTGCAAGGACAAAATGGTCTCACTGAGCACAAATTAAGGTTTCTGAAGGTGTTATTCAGACGATGCTATGGGAAAATCAATTTCCTTGACTTTTCCAGATTGTAGAGGCTTCCTGCATTCCTTGGCTTGTGGCCACTTCCTCCCTTTTTTAAGCTGGCGAGTGTCATGTTTAACTTTTCTCAGACTGGTCTCTGCTGTGCCTCCTTCTTCATTTTGAAATATGCTTATGGCTACATTGAGCCCACACTAAGGTAATCTCCTTTTTTAAGTTCAGCTGAGAAGCAATCTTAATTCCAATTATAAACTTAATTCCTCTTTGTTGTGTACTACAATGTAATATAATATATATAATATAATATAACATAATATAATATAAATTACACATGAACATTATGGACACCCTGTGTATTCACAGATTCTAGGGTTAGGATGTGGACATCCTGGGAGAGCATTATTCTGCCTACTACAGTACTTTTCTATATTTTACTGAATATAGAATATAAATAAAAGTATATATATACATATTGTGTGTGTGTTATAATTAGGGGCAAGGTTTCTTGACTTCTGTACCTTACTTTTATCACATAAAAATTGAGATAAAATATTACCTACTAATACTACTTATGCAGAGATTTTAGTTTATGGCTTCAATATAGACCATGAGTATCTGTTAATTTTTACTGTTGAACCTTTAAGTGATAAGGGTAGAAATCATGTCTCACTCACCTTTATACCTTTAAAGAAAGGGATAATATGCTTCAATTTTGAAGCATATTAATTGTTCAGTTATTTTTTTCTCTATCTAAACATTTGTGTAATGAGCATCTTTCAGAGAGACCTGGACTGATGCCTTATTGCATTTTCACAAATCAGTTTCATGTGTAGCAAAAGATATATACATGTTTTACATAGCATGTGTTAAGATCATAGACAGACCCATCTATCCTTGGGAGATGCACCGAAGTATCTCATATTAAAACTCTCCCTCTTTTTTTAATTCCCCTTTGGAGAAAGAGTCTCACTCTGTCACCCTGAGTGGAGTGCCTGCCGGGGCATCAGGAGAGATCATAGAAACATCAAACTGGTCTTGCTCAAGCAATCTTCTTGCCTCAGCCTCCTAAATAAGTAGCTGGGACTATAGACATGCTCCCTCACTCCCAGTTAGTTTTTCTATTTTTAGTAGAGTTTAAGTCTGCCACTTAGGCTAGTTTGAAACTCCTGAGCTCAGCCCCCTAGAGTGCTGGGATTACAGGCTTGCACCACCACGCCTGGCCTTTTTCTCCATTCTTAAAACATTATAGTATAAACATTACATATAGACGTAGAAAGGAGAAACATATGTGAATTGTAGAAAATGCATAATTTTCCAAAATAGATCATATATGACCCAAAAACAACTGAGAAAAGAGAATCCTAAACTATAAAAAGGAATTCCATTCGCTTGGGAAGGACATGTCTGGGCCAAAAACCAGAGAACAAAGCCAAAGCTAGAGACAGACCGCTCATTTCAACCACCTCCACCCACATGGAATACTGACTGATATCTGCTTTAATAAAAATTTGAGTTAAACAAAGAACAGTATCTTCGTTCATTTATTCTATTTGCTTAATGTCTATTAAGTATGAAACAACATGCACTGGGATTATAAGAGCAAACATATTAAATACAGTTGGAGATTGCAATCTTGTGAGTTAAAAAATAAAACGTGGAACTGTGTGTTTAAAGAAGTTGTCTTTTTTCTCTGTATCAACAATTTCAGGTTTTGTTGTTTTTTTGTTTTTTTTTTTTTGGAAATTAAATCTTTATTCAGATTCCACAAACACAGCGCTAGACTGGATACAATGAGACAAAACGGTGGGTAGGGGTTGGATGCAGAGGTGATGCCAGCCCTGGGCCTAAAGCACTTGCAGTTTGCACCTACAAATTCACGACCCTTCATTTCATGGGGAGTATATCTTTTTTAACCAAAAGAAGTTCTGATTGCTATTGTGGTATATGAATCTCCTTGGCTTTATTATTTATTATTTGCTCTTCTGGTCTTATCAAACAACTATACCCCTCCCACTCCTTCTCATACCCCTCTGATAGTATTTGCCAGATGTCAACCACTTCAGTTTTACCTGTTAGTCTAATAAAAGACTCTTAGAGAAAAGCATGAACAAAATTTATATATGAGTTTATGTAAACAGCCAGATAATTTTGTATTCTTTTCAAATTATAAAATATCACATTCATGGAACATCATTTTATTACAATTTATACTTTATGAAAGAGAAGTGAAACTTGATCTTGCAAAGCCTTTTCGCAAGGCTTGTATGACTTGATAAAATGAGTTGGATAAGGCTATATCTTCTTTTGAAACTTTTCTTTAGTAGATTCTTGACTTTTACAACTTATTCTTTGATAGAAAACATTCATGTAGTCAGTCTATGCTTTTAATAGAGTTATTTTCATTAACTGTGCTGGTAGCTAGAGCATAGATTTGCTTGTAATATTTTGTTTAAATGGTACAATCTCAAAGGTGGTCTCTATGACAATGTGTAAGTCACCAAACTATGTGCTATATGTCATTCCTCCAGTGTGCTCAGGTTTTCCCTGACTAACGCAATGAGAAGTTCGTTGTCTTTTAACCTATTTTCTTGAGCTCATAAAGTTAGAATAAGAACTCAGAACAATTTCTTTTAACATTTTTTTAATACCTGTGTGTGATATACTGTGCTAGTTCTTAGGAGCAAATAAAAAGGTCAATAATCAATTCCTTCTCTCAAAAGAATTAATCTAGTATATAGGAATGTATACACGGTACACGAAAAATATGCAATAGAAACTTCTTATCATCTTTCTTTTATCAACCCAGTCCCAACTGCTTTTTGTAATCATTCCAATTCACCTTGCAGATTGCCACCTAGTTCTGCATTTCTTAAAGCCTAAAAGTCTCATTGCTTTACACACTTGCATTAAAAATCTTAAGTGACATTTTGTTAATGTAAATTAATTTAGGTAATATTACTTACAAGCATTTCTCAAAATAATTTTGACAATGATTCCCTTGGGCATTTTTCCACTTAAACAATAAACTAAGTTTTATAAGGTATTTACTTACTTTTAGAATAGTAAAAACGCATGCACATTTAAGGTAGTGATTTATTACTCTCCTTTTCACTGGCTACATTTATCACACAATATGAAATTTTGTTGTACAAAAAAAGTTATAAGATGAAATTATGTTTCCTCTCTTGAGTGATAGTGATGTGGATAATTTATTTTGAGATAAAATATTATACAAACCTGATTTCCAGGAGACAGAACCACCTCAGCACAGATGAAACACTCATAAAAAATAAAATAATGCTTATGATGACAAGAACAGCTTTAATTCTGTTTATGAAGGAAACAGCTGGTACTGACTCAGACGCATTACAGATACAGAGATAAGAAAGGGGAAAGAATATCCTAAACTCTGAAAATGATCTCCAGACCAAGATCCTGTAGGTCATGGAAGATGATTAACTAGGTACCGAGAGCCCTGAATGTGAGAAGAAATCGGTCTGGGCGAGTATTTCATGAGCAGGACCCCTGGGCAATTGAAGCAGCTTCAAAAATACACTACTGGGACCTGATCAAACTAAAATGCTTCTGCACAGCCAAGAACACAGTAAATAAAGCAAGCAAACAGCCCTCAGAATGGGAGAAGATTTTCCAGGTTATGTCTCTGACAAAGGTTTAATAACCAGAATCCATAGAGAACTGAAACGTATAAGCAAGAAAAGAACAAGTGATCCCATCGCAGGCTGGGCAAGGGACTTGAAGAGAAACTTCTCTGAAGAAGACAGGTGCACAACATATAAAAATGTGCTCAACATCTTTAATCATCAGAGAAATGCAAATCAAAACTACCTTGAGATACCATCTAACTCCAGTAAGATTAGCCGAAATCACAAAGTCCCAAGACCAGAGATGTTGGCGTGGATGTGAAGAAAGGTGAACACTTCTACACTGCTGGTGGGAATGCAAATTAATACATTCCTTTTGGAAATATGTTTAGAGAACACTTAGAGATCTAAAAATAGATCTGCCATTCAATCCTATAATTCCTCTGCTGGGCATATACCCAGAAGACCAAAAATTACATCATAACAGAGATATTTGTACCAGAATGTTTATTGCAGCCTAATTCATAATTGCTAAGTCATGGAAAAAGCCCAAGTGCCCATTGATCCATGAATGTATTAATAAATTGTGGTACATGTACACCATGGAATATTATGCAGCCTTAAAGAAAAATGGAGACTTTACCTCTTTCATGTTTACATGGATGGAGCTGGAACATATTCTTCTTAGTAAAGTATCTCAAGAATGTAAGAAAAAGTATCCAATGTACTCAGCCTTATTATGAAACTAATTTATGGCTTTCATATGAAAGCTATAACCCAGTTATAACCTAAGAATATGGGGACAGGGGAGAGAGTGGGGAGGGAGGGGAGAGGATCAGCAGAGAGAGGGTGATTGGTGGGATTACAACTGTGGTGCATTTTACAAGGGTACATGTGAAACTTAATAAATGTAGAATATAAATGTCTTAACACAATAACTAAGAAAATGCCAGGAAGGCTATGTTAACCAGTGTGATGAAAATGTGTCAAACTGTTTATAAAACGAGTGTATGCTGCCCCGTGATCACATTAATATACACAGCTATGATTTAATAATAGAAAATGAATAAATGAAATATATCGGGAAGCTGAAAAAAAAAAAAAAAAAAAGAAGGTAAAAGCCATAACTATGGGCACTTTACCCAGTGTCTTCCTCGTCTTTCAGGCGTCACATCCTTCTCTGTATGTACCTGCTTTTGTCCACTCTCCAGTCTCCAGATAGTTGTTTCACATATTTTTCCCAGGGTTTGAGGTCATTGTCCATGGAATGGGTGGTCTAACAGGACACACAACCATAGCGAAAGTGGAACTCTCCCAATATGGTTTTTATATCCACTTTGCATGCTAACTTGTTTCTTCCACCAACAGAACACACTGTGGTACAGTGTGATTTTTAATAGCATTGATGATTTTATTCCATTTAAATAAAACCAGGGGAAAATACAAAGTTAACAGACTATTAACCAACAGTGAAAAGACAAATGTTATTAATAAAGGAAAAGCCAAAAGTAAGTTTTCTACTTTGTTTGATAAATATTTGACTAATGTATTAAAAAAAAAAAAAAATCTAAGATTAAGGCCATTCCTTGTTCCCTTCCTTTTTAAAACTTGAAATATTTCACATGTCCAAAATATAGCTTTAATGTTACTTTAAAAATTTCTTTGTGATCTAACAGATAACTTTTTAAAAGCCAATTTTTTAAAACAAGATAACAAATTTATCAAAAAATCCTTGCTAAAATAGTTTTTATTCCTCTTATAATCCTGAATATAATATAAAACAATACCTTCAAGCTGTCTACGTATGAGTGTGTGACTTTCTATAAATATAACAGGAAACTATGAAAATAAATATTATTACGGAGAAATTGATAAATAATCCCGAGGCCACCCTTCTGTGATCATTGATTTTAGATGCCTACAGCCAAAACATCTGAATAAAAGTAAATATACTCATAACTTCTATGTAAATTTTACAAAAATATCCAAACATTTCCAAAGAAGTGTCTGAATATTTCTAATATGTTATTTAAATATATTTTCACTAAGTTTTTGCAGTAATTTCACCAGGAAGTAGATATTTATTGAGTACATACCTGAGCAGGCACAGTGAAAGCAACATTTACGATAAATAAAGAAGAATGATGTACACAGAAAAATAAAGAGAACAACCATAAAAAAGAGGAACACAAATGTGTAATTTTTTTAAAAAAAAGGTTAAGACTGGCATTTGGAAAAAATTATAAATGGGAACTTATGAGATTAAAATATTTAAATGATAAAAATAATGAAATACAAATAAATGAAATCCAAATCAGAACCAGCTTTGCCAGAATAACATGAAGTACGATTTATAAGTCAGAAAAAATAGACACAGAATATGTTCATAACAGGCTGTAAGTCCATCTCAGAGCAGTTAAATACCAAGTCGAACTGACACAGGCACTTTTTAAACAAATAATTGTGGTTAGAATTGGAAAAATAATTAAGGTTAAATTAGTTACAATATGACTTTGAAAGGTAGTCATTGAGTAAAATAAATAAAAAGTAGTCTATAACAAATTGAAATCAATGGTGCCTGAAATATACTTCAAAAAAGTACAGATTGAAATCTGACAGCACAAAGATATACTTTCCTTCTAGAGATGAAAACATTTCAGTTGGCATTTGTTAGTTTTCATCTTTATTACAACATACTTACTTCCCTGGTCTCATGTAGAAAACCTAAATAAAAAACAGACACTTGTATTTTTATTTTCTATGAGAACTAGCATTTCAGATATATTTGAAATGCAGTTGGAGAATACTACAATTTTTCAGCCTATGACCTTAAAGAAGTCTTCATTTTCAATCCTTAGGGAATTGAATGGAATTTTTTTTATCTTGAACTTGTAAAAATGAATAAACCTAGTCTAATAGTAAAAACAATAAAACGAAAAATGTCCCATTTTGAAAGACGTTCAGTGTGATTTAGTTCCCATAAAAAATAAAAAAATAAAAAATGCTCAGAGTTTATATGTGCCCCTAAAATTTCCAAGTTATGCTGTGGACATTTGATTTATGGAGCTTTCTTTGATTCCATTACCTAAATAGATAAACTATGTAATAAATGACTTAACTACATCCTTCAACATGGTTCTTAGATAAGAAAAATGTTGCAAAGGAAGACCAAGAAAAGTAAAATCTACTTCTTTAACACATATTCTCAATTATTGAAAGTCCACATCTATTTTGCACTGGTTAAGAATGAGAATAAAATTTTGTCTATATTGCCCTATATTAGTGATGCTATGCAGATTTTTTCATAGTTTAACATCAGTACAATTGGAATATATTTTATTATACAATTGATGGTGTCTTATATTTGGTCTCTGCCACAGAGTTGTTACTCCTAGTCACACAACAGCATAATCACAATTCCTCGAAGTTTGGGTCAACACATTATTTAAGAGTCATTTGAAGAAAGAACATGAGTCCCAATTGTTGAAAAATGTTCAATTGACACCTTCTGGTAAGATCAACAAAGTGCCATCATTAAAACTTAAGGAAGGGCTATCAGGGGTTTCAGTGAGAATCCTGGAGATGATAGTGAAGCCCTTTTAAAGAACTCACAATTGCTAGCACTCCTTATGGCACAGAAAATTATATTGTAAGGGAAAAGTTAGACATTGAAGATACCCTGAAAAATAACTCAGAAGATTCAGATTTTGGAAAAATATTTTAGTGATACTTACGTTATTTCCCTTATATTTTTCTTTATATGAATGTACAAGATATGTGTTTATCCATGTGTAGGGTAATTGTTTTCAAAGACAAAAATAAAACTTGTATTTGCTCAAAATGTTTATTTTATTTTATTTTTATTTATTTATTATTATTTTTTTTTTTGCAGCTTTATTTTTTTTTGGCCAGGGCCAGGTTTGAACCCACCACCTTTGGCATATGGGGCTGGCACCCTACTCCTTTGAGCCACAGGTGCTGCCCTGTTTATTTTATTTTTTTAGAGTAACTGAATATTAGGGAAAAAATTGCATTTAAAGTAGTAACTAATTAACAGACATTTGATATTCAGTATGTATCTATATAATATCATATATTGCTAATAATGGGGAGTTCTCTGGCCAGTTTTTATTTGTTCAAATCCTGCCTTCAAATGTTTCAACCAGTTATTCTTCATTTCTCAGGTAATTATCTGTAGTATGTTGATAATAATAAGTGACTTCATAGATTTATTACAAGGTTAGTCTATGTCAAGTGCTTACAATAGTGCCTCTTGAATCATCGTTATGATAGTTATGGTTATTTATCACACAGTGAAGAGGAATTTGAAATTTTATGCTATGACTATTACAAATCTTTAAGTGTTTACTTATTGATCTTTTCTGTTCTCGTTAACAGTTTGTGATCTTTAAAACCAAGAATAAAGGATGAGATAAGTGACAGAGTATCAGAACCAACAGACAATTTGTTGTTTTTCACAAAGGTATCTGCCTAGAAGCCCATAAAGCCTACTGAATCCATATTTAGGACCGGGGTGAGGTAGGGAGTAGACATAAAATGTGCAGGCCACTCTTATTCCCAAGCTTTGAAAGCCAAGTTTTCTAGAATCTAGATTTGAGAATGCCTCACCCCAAAGTGACTACCCAGAGTTTCATAGATGCAACTTCCCTTTCCTCTTTCTTCACAACTAATTCATAAGAACAAGATGGTGTAACTTTTCAGTTATTCCCATGCCCTGTAAAGGGTACAGGAAAAGAGGAAATTAACAGCTCACGTCTGTCTTTGAGTATTTTGCCTCATCAAAGTCTCTTTCACTTAAACGTATATTTCGGAGCCCTCTGATGCTTCATTTTTGAAGATCAAAGAAACAGCAAAGTAAAGCATTAGAGTTGCCAGCTTTAGATTTAAAAAAATCAAAAAAAGGACTTAATGTGGACCTACCATTGGATCCAGCAATATCATTGCCAGGGATATGCCCAAAGGAAAAAAATGTCAATTTATAAAAATCATACCTGCACTTGAATGTTTACAAAAACATGCTTCACAATCACAAAGGCGTGGACACAACCCAAGTCCCACCAACACGTGAATGGATTAACAAAATGTGATGCACACGTCCTGCGAAGGATGAAGGATTACCCTGCCATAAAAAGACGGCGTCTAGGGGCAGCGCCTGTGGCTCCACGAGTAGGGCATTGGCCCCATATACCGGAGGTGGCGGGTCAAAAAAAAAAAAAAAAAAAAAAAGATGGCATCTATTGTGACAACCTGGATGGAACTGGACACTGTTTTTCTAAATGAAACATCACAAGGACTATGAAATAAACACATGTACTTAATACTAAGTTGGAACTAATAGATGACACTTACGTGCACATCTGGAAGTACATCTCAGTGAAAATCAAGCTGGGGTAAGGTGGGTGGAGGGATGGATCAATTCACGCCTATTGAATTACTGTCTAGGTGAAGGGCACACTTACAACTTTGACTCTGTCCAAAAATCAAAGTATTTAAGTAAAATATGTGCACCCCCCTAATATTCTGGAATTTAATCAAACCAAAAAAAAAAAAAGGAAACAAACAATGAAAGCTAATCTTTAATGATTGTCAGTGTGATATTTTGTACTTGCTCTATGAAAGGGTAAAAAAAAATTCTTTAACAATAAAAATGTTGAAAATTGAACGAAAAATATGATTAAGAGTAGATAATTATATTTAACTTTCTGTGAATTGATTATTCAACTTAACATAGCATCCTTCAGTTCCATTCATGTTGACACAACTCATAGGATTTCACTATCTTTTTTTACAGGTGTTTTTATAGCGCATGTTCTCAGCAATATGTGCAATTTGTTTTTAAAAATGTTGATCTCATAGAAGTAAAAAGTAGAACAGAGGGTACTAGAAGCTGGGAAGAAGGTGATAGAAAGAGGTTTGTTAAAGGACAAAATCACAGCTGGATAGGAAGAATAAATTTTAGTGTTCTGTAGCACCACAGGACAGCTATACTTGACAATAATATACTTTATAGTTGAAAATAGCCAAAAGGTGGATATTAGGTTCTCCCAACACAAAGAAATGTAAATATTTGAGATGATGGATAAGCTAATCACCTGCTCTGATCACTATATATTACCTGTATCACAACATTAGGATGCACCATATAAATAGGCATAATTATGTGTCAATTGAAAAATTTACAAAAAAGAGTGGTAGGGCTTCATTTGGAATTGGGAATTGTGAATTCCATGTTAAGATCTAAGATGAAAATAAGCTACTGAGGAGTCCAGCATTGTAAGAGATGTTTTCCCTCTGTTTTCTAGTCAACTTTAGAAACAAAAGTCATGTGAGTTTCTATAAAGAGAGAAGGAGAAGTGTCTTTTGATTAGACCCACCAAGTACTCAGAAAGCATCTTGGCATTTATAGTGGTGAAAGATTGAGGAAAATCCATAGATTTCGTTGCAGGCACTTGGCAGAGTTTTGAGTACCCATCACGTATGTAGAACTATGCCAAACCTCAGGAAACAGATCCAGTGTCTGCCCTCTTTAGTTAACAGTTTAGAAGAAATGCCAAAGTGAATTTACTCATATACTCATTGTGGTAAGTTCTACGATATAAGAGAAAATAACAAAAACTAAAAAAATTTTAGTCCCTATCACACGTGCTCAGATATAATGCTGAGTAAAGCAGATTAGCTCCTTGTCTTTGGAGCTGAAGACAAGATACCAATCAAATAAATACACAACTCTGCCTTTGGTACACGCCCCAAAGGGAAAGAGTGGTATATCCTGGAAGGCTACCTCAGTGGTGTGCTGACAGAAACTGGGGACTCAGGGAAGACGTTCCTAAGAAATGATGATTGAGCAGAGAACCAAATGGCCACCAAAAGGTGACTAGGAAGGGTGAGGAGAGAAGGGAGTGGAATTTCCAAGGGCCTCAGCAAGCACCTGTCAGGGCCTAAGTTCAAATCCAGCATGTTGGACCCAAAGGTTAGGGTCATTCTACACCTTTAAAAAATGAAATGGTAAGATAAACTTTACGAAAGAAAGAATGACTTTTCTGAGGAGAAGCCACCCCTAGCCAAATTGTAAGGGAACTATTGTCTTCCCATTCAAAACTATCACTGAGTTCACATAGAAAATTCAGAGATTGGGTGGTGCCTGTGACTCAGTGAGTAGGGCTCTGGCTCCATATAATGAGGGTGGCAGGTTCCACCAGAGCCCGGCAAAACTGTAACAAAAAAACAGTCGGGCATTGTTGTGGGAGCCTGTAGTCCCAGCTACTCTGGAGTCTGAGGCAAGAGAATCTGCTGAGCCCAAGAGCTGGAGGTTGCTGTGAGCTGTAAACACCACAGCACTCTACTGAGGGAGACAAAGTGAATCTCTGTCTCTATTTAAAAAAAAAAAAAAAGAATAAAAATTCAGATAGGACAGACTGTGACAGTCTGCAAAGCAAAGAGGGACATCCCAATGTGATTTAAGGGTAGTTTTTCCCAAGCCAGAAGGTGTAACATATGACCACCGAGACTTGTGGACCTGGGGTGGGAGAAGCATAAAGCCTGAGACATTTTAGAAGACCAGATGGCAAAATAAATAAGTAACGTAGAGCTGTAAGAGCAGATATAGAAAGCAGGATGAGGCAATTCCAGTCAAGCAAAAGTTCAAAGTGGGGAGCACATCATAGTTGCAGAAACAAAAGAAGCTGTGATGGAGGGCGAGCTGGGCTGTAGGTTACCAGGCCCCTGACACTGGGGCAATCCACTGCTGAATTAGAAGATCACTGCAGATGATCAAAAAGCTCCAACACTAGCCGAAATGGTCTGATACATTCATTCATTTATATAGGTTGAACTTCTCTCTATTCCAGGCATTGTTCTCGACATTAGGGATATGGCAGTGAACAAAAAGAAGTCCTTGTCTTCACTCTAATGGAGAAGATAGATGAAAGCATATAAACAAATCTTAAAAAGGCAGATGTTGATAAGTGGTACAGGGAAAACAATAAGTGAGATAAGGGAGCCAGAAACTGCTAAGGTTGGGGAGTCAACCATGGTTCAGTAGCAATGTGGCATTTAAATAGGGCCCACAAGAACAGAAGGAGAAGGCAACGCGGATTCTTAGAGAACATTCCAGGCATGAAAAGAAGAAACAGCCAAGGCTCTGACTCCAGAGATTTCCTCCTGATTCCAGAGATTATCTGAGTGAACAATGGAGAATAACCCTAAGAACGGTCCAGGCAGCACTTACTAAAGGATTGGCACTGTTGACAATGATTTACAGAGATACACTCATGTAACTCATTTTATACTTGCAGCAGCTCTAGAAGGGTATGTACAATTATTACCATTCCTACTTAACACATGAGAAATGGAAGACAGGAGAAGTTGAACAACTTGTCCAGAGTTATGCAGTGACTATGAAGCGTCGCTGTGATTATAACCCAGGGTATTAGTTAGTATTAGTACAGTATTAGCTCTGTATTAGTCTTGAGTCACATCACCTGTCTATCACCTGACCTTGTAGTTTCCTTTGACTCTGTCTCTCCCCCCGCCCTCTTTCAGTTTCATAAGCACTTGTGATTATATTGGTTCTACGTGAATAATCAGGGATGCTTTCCCATCTTACAGTCAGTGCATTAGCAACCTTCATGCTACCTGCAACCTTATCTCTCCTTTGCCAGGTAACACAAGTTCTAGAGTTTAGCCCACTGACATTGACATCTATTGGGATGGTTAGTCATTATTCTGCCTACCATAGGCTTTACAACAGTTCTCTCAACCACTAAATTACCCTTAAAAACATGCACAGAGTGCAGGTGGTTTCTGCTTGGGTCAGCCAGACTAAGTCTCATATCCTCTACACATGCTAGGGCACCAAGAGGATTGAAGCCAGATGAATTTGGATTTCTGAAATATGTTTTGAGTCTGGCCATAAACTCAAGTTCTGAGTTGAAATGTTCAGAGCAGAGGTACTATTCATGCAATTGACATAGAACTTGAATCATATACAATTATTTTAAAAAATTATTTCATTCCTATGTTGTAAAACATGCAAATATTCTCAATTAAAATAAATTCTTCTAGTACTCTTACTTTCCACTTACATCAGGTCTGTTGACATTGGTCTAACTTGTTTCTAGTAGCTGCTTCTCAATCTTTTCCTCTGCATCCATTCACTTCTATTCCGCACGTGAATCTCCAAATGTTATTCCTGTCTGTGATATTTTGTTCATCAATTTTAACAGCAAATAATTTAGGGTGTTTGTCTACCAGGAAAATTCACTCCAAATATTGAGAGCATTTGCCTTTTCCTAAACACACACTACACGAATCTTTCCAATCTTTCCTCACTATTCCCTCAAGCTCTCCCCAGACCTGTTGGTAACTTCTATTCATCCTCTCAGGCCTGGTTCTCCTGCCTGGGTGTCCTTAATGACAATTTTTTTTTCTTATTTATGATGACACACTGACTTTTGTCATAACTGATGGTTGGTTGTATTCATCTGATATCTTTTTTATAAGATTCTGGGTGTAACAAGACATGAACTTTCAAATGATTTTGATAGAGAAATGTAACTCTTCAAAAGGCATTACGTTGAATCAGTACAGTGGCTCTCAAATTTTCAGATACATATAAATTCCTTTTTATAATTTTTGAACACCTTTACTTTCCAGAAAATAAATTCATAGATAAAATAACTACCTACCTACACGTAATTTAACATAATGTCTCTGGGGCCCAAACTTAGGCATCCGAAAAATTTAAAAAAAAAAAATAGTTTATAATAAAAACACTGTTTTCTTTCCCTATCAGGCAGGTCTACACTAAGTGACAGGAAGTAGTGAGAGGTTTGTCCCTATATGTAAAACCGTGGTAGATTCACAGCCACAGATTATGATTCATATTGTGTATATTATTAATACATTGTGTACTTACATATTAGTTCTGGAGTTACTCTTATTTATTTCCCACAATATAAAACACTCTTGGCAAATTTTCAAATGAAACAGCATGTCCTTGTCTTGTGATTTATACAGCAGTGGCATGCCTACACCATTTAGTGTAAGTTAAAATTGTGCAAAAGTAACTTTCTGACATGGTGCATCTTAGAATGGGTACAGGCGATTGCACTAATGTACACAGCTATGATTTAACAATTAAAAAAAATAAAAAATAAAAATCTAAAATAAAAAATAAAAAATAAATAATGAAAAAAATTTAAAAAAAAAAAGAAAGAAAAAGAAAATAGAGAAGAGGAGCTCTAATCTTGTTCATCTGCAAGGTTGACTATATAATACGTGAAGGTTGTGCAGGATGCAGTAAAGTATGTCCCCCTCACCCCGCCCGGGGGCTCTTCCTCACACTGTAGGATTTCCAGCTCTCTGGGATAATCCCCGAATGCTAGAATGTAAAAGAATCATCAAGACAATCAAAAATTCCACAAAATTCTAACTCCTGCACTAGTCTCAGGGAGAAGAATCCCAGCAACAACATCACCACCCAGTGTGTAAAGCACATATTTTCTGGTAGTGGGGAAATGTTGAAGATTGACTTCTTTCTGTTATCTAGGAATGACTTATTTGGACAGTTGTTTAATGGACCATCAATGTCTATTTTGAAGGAAAAAATAATCTTTCTGCAGAGGAGTGAAAAGAGTGTGGGACAGACCCCTAGCAAAGAAGGGAGTGAAGTAGAGCCCCACTAGTGGGATTGGGAACTGGGCTGTTTGCTGACCTGCTGTCTGCACAATGCGGGATTTTACACTTCTCTGCCTGCTTTAGGCCGTTCACAGATAGGAGAGAGCCGCTCTCCTAAAGCACCATCTCGCCTGCTAACTGCATACATGAGAAGTGCAGCATGCCAGGAGATTGTCTCTAATCCCCGTCTGGCTACTGTGCGGGCTGAAGCTCATGATGCATCGTAATGTACGTGAGCCAAGAAATAATCCCTGAACTCTTAGCCAGAAGATGAGGCTGCAATTCCCATACCTGCCTTTGGGGTAGGAGTGTTAAAGTGAGTAAACTGAGTCGTTGCAGGTGGCATATGCGTAATAATTCCCCTTTTTACAAGAATGTAAACTCTTTGAAGGAAAAGATGATACTTTTTTATCTTTTTAACCCCACCTCTACCTCCACAAGCCTACAAAATCCTAATATTCTCTGGGAAAGAGTGGATTCCAAATACAGTACATTTTTTTATATTGTAATAACTTTCAACATGATGTACACCCTTCCAACAAATTTTAAATATGCAGTGTAGCATTGTTAACTATAGACATGTTGCTGGAGAGCAGATCTCTAAAACTTATTCTTTTTGAATAAGGGAAAGTTTATGGCAACTCTCCATTTTCCCCTCTCCAAGCCCCTGACAACCACCATTCTACTCTCTGCTTCTCTGAGTGTAGCTATGTTAGAAGACTTATGTAAGTGGAAGCCAGTAACATCTATCCTTTTGAGACTGGTGGATTCCATTTAACATGTACTCCTGCTTCATCCATGTTGCTGTCTATGGCAGGATTTCTTTAAAAACTATTTTTTGGCATGTTATGCTACATTTGGTTTTTCCATTCATCCCCTAATGGACATTTTGGTTATTTCCACATCCCGGCTATTGTGAATAGTCACTCACTTCAGTGAGTATGGGAGTTCAAACATTAATTGATTCCTTCCTATATACATTTTTTCACTAGAATTAGTGCTACAGAGTGTGGTTTTACAGTCTTTTTCTTCCTGATGTTTTAATATTTTTCTAAATCCAAACATCAAGTTCATGTCTACCCAATGTGCAGTTAGCAATGAGTCAGAACAACTGGTAATGAAGTTTGTGCACGGATGTGTGATAACAGAGCACAAAAAGGGCACCTTATTTTTTTAAATTGGATTTAAATTCATTACGGTCACCACATCTATGATTATTTTCTAATTTTTCTCATGTTTTGCATAATTAGGATTGTCAGAGCTTTTATCTCGGAGTGCCTTGCACAACATTTCACTATTTTTCAGTGAATGAATAAATGACTAAATAGTTGCTACTAATTGTGAGTCAAGTGGATTAGCAAGAGACCCAATAGGTTGTGCATTCAGCTCCTGCCTTGTCAATCCAGAAAGGATTACTTTGATTTTAACCATTGTAATTTTAGAAAATGATACATATTGGATTTTGAGTTTGAAATTGAAGCTGCTTCTTTTTTCTTTTTTTTCCTGCTATACCTACTTGTGTTTGTAACTAAATCAAATGGAGAACAAATGCACAGCTACTTTGGGATCTTTGGGTATGGCCTCCTGTGCCACAAACTTTGTAAATAAATCAACACAACTGGATCACACAGACACCTGCTTCAAGTCTGTTTAGCACATCTGAGTATCATGCACACCATGTTAACATGGGCAGCCTCGGAAGCTCCCGGGTTGCTGAACTGCAGTGGAAAATGTAGCCTTGTTGGACCAAAATTAAACAACCACAAAATAGTGAACTCTTTTTAGACCACAAGTATATTTAAGTAGAAAAACAGCATCCCACCATGCAATCGCTTTGGCCAGCTGTGTGAATTTGCCTTGGGCAGAGCCAGCCTTTTCACAGCGCCAATTCATCATTAGTAGGATTTTGAGTATGCATCTTTTGAAGCCAGGAAAATGGGATGGTGGGGGAAGGAGAATATGTATACCTGGGAGATTGGGCAAGCAAACCAACTGGACACAATCATAACCTAAATTCTGCTCAGTGAAGGGATCACAGCAGAAATGTTGGGAATAAAAGACTAACTGATGGCTTGTGCTTGCTCACCTGAAAAAATGAACAGTAAATCATTCATCAACACCAGGCAATGGTTTTCTATCCAGAAAAAAATATAAGAAGGTTGTTATTATATTATGGCAACACAGAAAAAGCTAACATTGTTATAGATCCACTTTTAAAATGCAGTCAACAAACATTTACTGTTCAACTACTCTGTGTTAGGAGGTATTATAGTAGGCACCTGTGAAACAGTCACTATCCTTGAAGATTGTATGTTCTAATAATAAATTAAAGGAACAGATAATATGTGTGTGTGGAGAGAGAGAAAGAGAGAACATAAAGAATATATGATAAGGTAATATAATAGGCTAATATATTAAAGAGAGATCAGGACAGGAAGAAAGGTTGAAGATGAATACTTTGTTTTACTAGAACAGTATGAGAGGACGTCTCTGAAGTGACCACTGAGTTTGTATGCGTTCATTCATTTACGATGCACATACTTAACACAGGGATTTTTTTGTGCATCTGCTAATATCTGTGAATGAATAGACAGATCCCTGCCATCCATATTCTCTAGCGATTATGGAAGAGTGAAAAATAAAAATATTACCAAGTAAACATAATAGATAACTAAGAGGAAAGAGTGTGATATGTGCCCTAAGAAAGGTGATGCAGATACTTGAGATCCTAAGTACTGCCAGACAGTTGTTAAAAGAAGTAAATTAATGGCCAATACACATGAAAAAATGCTCGCTGTCAGTCATCATCAGAGAAATGCAAATCAAAACCACACTAAGATGGCTTTTATCAAGAAGTCCCAAAGCAATAGATGTTGGCATGGACGCAAAAAGAAAGGAAATTTTATACATTGTTGGTGGAACTGCAAACTAGTACAACCTTTATGGAAAACAGTACTGAAATTCCTCAAAGAACTAACATTTGTTCCAGAAATTCCACTACTGGGTATTTATCTAAAACCAAAGAAGTCATTTTATCAAAAAGACTTTTGCACTAGAATGTTTACTGCAACACAACTCACAATCCCAAAGACGTGGAATGGACTTAAGTGCACATCAATTTAAAAGCAGGTTAATAAAATATGGCATGTGCATGCCATGGAGTATGACTCCTCTATCTACAAAATGAATGAATACCTTTAGCAACAATCTGGATGAAACTGGAGACCGTTCTAAGTATCTCAGGAATGGAAAAACAAACACCACGTGCATTCACTGTCAAATTGCAACCTATCAGCATGAGTTCATGTGCACAGATGGAAGTAAAACACAATGGAAATCAAGCACAAAGGAGTACTGGGGAGGACATGGGTGAAATCATACCTAACGGTACAGGGTACACCATCTGGGCAGTGCAACAGTACGTGTACAAAAGCAACCAATATAACCAAAACATTTGTAAACATGCAAAATGCTAAATTTTACTAATTAAAAAAGAAATTTACTAATTAATGCTAACCTGTGTTTAGCAATTCTACACAATGTTTTCAAATATTTCTTAAAAATGGAGTCATTGCAAGACCAGAAATATATTCATTTGTGTCACTGACAATCAAGAGGGTATTGTCTGGGGGGAAAAGTGGTTCAGAAGGAAGCTCAAATATTTGAAAAACTATTTTTAGAGAATAACAACTTTTTAGAAACACACACATCTTTTTATCCTATTTTGGTAGTTCTCAAACTTGGCCACACATTAGCATTACTCATGTTTTTAATAAAAATGAAAAGTTCAAAAGTTAATCCGTGAAGATTCTGATTCAATTTAGCTCTAAGAGTGGAACATTTTTTAAAAGTTCCCAACAGACTCGGATGGGGCCAGTGTAGATATGAGGATTTGTAATGTAGTCTAAAAGATACAAACACATATGATACAGTAAAGATATAACAAACTAAAAAAAAATTAAAGACTGATTGTCTGTAACTACTTCATAAAAATCTATGAACAATGTATTTGAGTGGAAACTACTTGAAGATTTAGATAAATTAAACACTTCTTTTTCCTATAACTTGCTTAAGTTAGATTGAATAGTTATCTAACTGTTTCAGAGATCAACTACATGGACCAAAAGATGCAACTGGGCACTCATGCCAGTGTACTGTGGGACATAGAATCCCTTCAGGCAAGAGTAAAACCCTTGTTTATTTTTTAAATAACCAACATTTTTATTTTATCCACTAAAATATTTCATTATATAAAGGCAACTTGGAAAATGGAAATTCCAACTCAGCAACAAAGGCAGGGCCTTTGCAGGAAGAAAGTGCCTGGTATCCAGGGCCAAGAGCAGGTAAGTGGTAGGCATTAGAGTCTGGGGAAGGGGAGTCTACAAAAATGACAAGAATGCTTGTTAATGGCCAGAATGTTGGGAAACCAAAGGAACAGGCAGCCCATTCTCACACTGGGTGGATGTTGATTCTTTTTGCAGGCCTTGGAAGATATTCTTAGGGGGTCACAGCACAGGCAGTGTTGGGGTTGAGGGGTGCTCTCTATTTCAGCCTGCTATCCTGGAGGAGGGTTCAGGGCCTCAAGCTCTGGAATCAAGGCACACCTTAGGCTATCAGGGCTTGGAGTGGAGATAGAGCACAGGCCAAAAAACTTAGGGGAAGATGAAGAGAAGATCTGACCAGAAAACTTAGTGGAGGAAGAGTAAGAGGAACTCTGATCAGAAAACTTAGTCGGGGAAGAGGACGGGCTTAGGCCAGGAGACCTAGAGTGGAAGAGGGAGTAGGAGGGAGAGGAAGAGGAGGAGGAAGAGCTCCAATAACACTGCTCAGAAAAAGAAAAGAAGAACCTACCTGGAGGTGAGGGAGAGGAAGCACGCATACCTCTGCGATTGTTATTTTCTATATCTCATTATGTTGAGCTTACTCTTACCAGTCTTTGCTGTGAGATTCTTCATTGGTGGCTGTTGCAGGAGTCTGCTCGTGAAATGAAGTGTTTGGTGTAGAGATTTTAGGGCTGTTTAGGAGGAGCTTTGTAAAAAAATTTTTCATATTAAATTCTGCTGAATGGGAATATATCTTATTTTATTTACTTTTATAGTTTTTTAGTATTTTCAAACCTCTACAATGTTTATGAGCTACTTTCACAATTAGAAATTATATTTAAAAGTAGACCTAATGGAAATTCAAAGTGGTGAAAATATTGTACAATGATCAAGGATATCTATACCAGTTGGCTTCTCGGATGGCAGGATAATTCATTCAGTTGTGTGTTTTTATTCTTGTTAATATTTTTCCTCCCCTTTTTGATCAAGCCATTGCAGGGACTTCGCTGCCTCAAAAGTAAAGCAAAAGTTGCTTGTAGTCAGTCTACCCTTCTTTTCTCCTACTCAGAAATTTGAGTCCATTGAGGGTTTAGGGTAGAAAGAACGCAAGATAATTGTCTTTGTACAGGGAAAAAAATGAGTCAAAGGTTGTTTCTGGATCTAAGGGAGACAGATGCTCTAGACACAGGTGTTGCTCAGCATGCCAGACCTAAGTGCACTTGGTAAAGTGGAAAAATTTATGCGTCTGAGTTAGTGAAATATGATATATACTCATTACTTTTTTTTCTCTTCTCAAATACTAATTAAAGTTTATTTTCTATGCTTATACTCTCTGGAAGAATATTTCTCAAAGAAAATGATACCAAAGGTTTATATCATGATCCCCAAAGATAATATGAAGGAGAAAATTCTGAAAACAGCCAGACATAAGAAATCCATTACCTACAAAGGGAAGAATATTAGAATGACTGCAGATCTGCCTGATGAAACTTTTCAAGCCAGAGAGGGTGGTCATCGAATTTTAATCTCCTAAAGCAAAATAACTTTCAACCCCGGATCCTG
>CAUYPK010163920.1:0-17013 GCA_963574355.1 Loris lydekkerianus
CGTATGGCTGGTCAAAGAGGGCTGGTGCACCCCGTCACAGGGAAGTGCCGCCATGGCGTGACTTCCCCTCGGCTGCGTGTTCCTCACTCTCATGCCTCAGAGTCAGCACAGGTCAGTCGCAACTCGGGCTCTGTCCATACCCCTCCCCTCGATAAATCACCCAGGGATCCGAACTCCTGAGGGATAGACCTCCAGACCTCTGTGTGAGTGGAGGGGAGTGCTGGACTGCTGGGAAAGATATTCAAAGTTTTATACAGTTTTATGCCTGGTAGGGGAGCACCATGGCACCCTAGTAGGGGAGGTAGGACCAGTTTTTAGAAGGTCACTCCCGTGAAATGAAGTGGGAGGGCTTTTGATTTCTGCCCTTTGGTTTGTAGGGCTCTTAAGCCGGACTCGTGGGGGAGGGGGGACTCCCGTCCGCTTGGTGATGGATTTTTTACCTTTTGTTTGCGTTCTTGTGGTCTCAGCTCACCTCAGTGGTGTTGATGTGCGTTCTTCAACCTTCTCTCTTGGTACAGCTCAAATCCTCCAGGTTACTTACTAAATTTCCATCCTTTAACTCTCCTTCTGGACGGGAGCCTCTGTGGAAAGCTGGCTTCAGTCCACCATCTTGTGTCCTGCATAAATATTTAGAATTGAAACATCTTCTTGTTGTATCTTTTCCTTAAGCAATATAAAGTGACCATCTTTGTCTTTTTTGACTTTAGTTGCTTTAAATCCACATGTATCTGAAAATAGGATTGCAACTCCTCTTTTCTTCTGAATTCCATTTGCCTGAAAAATTGTCTTCCAACCCTTAACTTGGAGTTTTAATTTGTCTTTTGAAGCCAGGTGTGTTTCCTGCAGACAGCAAATGGATGGCTTGTGTTTTTTAATCCAGTCAGCCAATCTATGCCTCTTCAGTGGAGAATTTAAGCCATTAGCATTTATTGAGATAATTGATAAGTGTGGTAGTATTCTATTCATCTTATTTTGTGAGAGTTCATTGCTTAGTTTTCTCTTTTCCATCAGTGTGGAAGTTAGGTTCTGTCCTTTAATTGCTGAATTCTTACTTTGCTGTTGATCCATTATGATGGTCAACGTGTAGAACAGGTTGAAGTATTTCCTATAGAGCTGGGGCATTCTTCTTCCCCTTCTGGGATTCCTATAACTCATATGTTGGAACACTTCATAAAGTCCCATAATTCTGTCAGTGAACATTCTGCTTTCTCTCTCTTCATTTCTGCCTCTTTAACTATCTGAGTTATCTCAAGAACTGTGTCCTCTACCTCTGAAATTCTTTCTTCTGCATGGTCTAACCTGTGTCTGATACTTTCTATTGCATCTTTAAGTTCCCTAATTAACTGCTTCAGTTCGTTCATCTCTGCTATATCCTTCCTTTCTATATTCTTCATATCGTTCATCTCTTATTTGATTCTCTTTTTGGATTTCCTTTTGGTTATTTTCCACTTTATCAGCAATTTCCTTCATTGTTTCCATCATTTCCTTCATTGTTTTCATTGTGTATGTTCTAAGTTACCTTTCTGTCATTTCTAACATTTCTTTATACATGGAATTCTCTGCAGTAGCTACCTCATGGTCCCTTGAAGAGGTTTCTCTGGACTGGTTCTTCATGTTGCCAGGAGTTTTCTACTGATTCTTCCTCTTGAGTGATTTCTTATATCTGTTTCCTTGCCCTAATTTTCCTTTCACTTTCTCTTGCTCTTTAAGTTGCCATGCCTATGGACTAGGATTTTGATAAGTCCTTTTGGTACTAGACCAGAAGGATGAGAAGGTTGAAAAGCAAGAAGGGATAAAAGAAAGAAAGAAAAAAAGGAAAATAAAAAAGAGAAAGGAGAGGGGGTGGGTAAAAGGGAATATTGACAAAGAGAAGAGAGGCACAGAAAGAGGGAGATAGAGCAATATAGGTGTACAGTAGGGCACTTTGACACACCCTTAAAAAAACCCCAACCTCTGGGGGTGCCGGGTTAGGTGGTTCCCTTGAGGTCAGCAGCTCTTTTCTAGCCTGATTGGACACAGTACCCCACCTCCACCAAGTAGAGAGGAAAGACAAACATGCTAGAAATCAAACCAAAAAAAGCAAACAGAAAACTTTACAGGATAAAACTGGGGGAAAATCCAAATAATAGGGGTAGAAACACTAGTAAAAATGAAGTTCTAATTATTGAAAAAGTCAACAAATGGGAAATTGTATTTAGACTAGAAAAATGGAGAAAGAAAAAAAGAAAAAAGAAGAAAAGAACAAATCTGTAGAGAAAAGGTTGAAATTAAAAAACAAAACAACAACAACAACAAAAAAGCAGTATATATATTTTGTTGAATATTGTCTGGGCAACAGGTGATCTTCTGGGAGTATGAGATGTTAATCACAATGCTGATACAAATGGAGGCCTCTGCTGATTTCTCAAACCCCGCAGTGTGGAGAGCCTAAATCTCTCTTCAGCCCTCTTAAAAGGCACTTTAAACTTTTAAACATGGCTAAGCAGAAGCTTTCCCAGGAAAGCACTTGTCGCTGGGATCACTGCTGAAGTGGCTGTCTGCTTACCCAGTGTGCCAAAACTGGTCTCACTCTGCCCCTGAGGGTTAAGGCTGTAAGGCGGCTCAGTCCCTGCCTTTAGGCTGCTCAGTCACTAGATTACTAGCTCCCGCCCAATCCTTGCTCTGTGACCCTGAGGGCGGAGCTTTCTGGGACAGTTCTCTCACAATGGCTCCGTGCAGCCCACAGCTGAACACTATTAGCTCCAACTGGCTCAGCGGCTCAGTCTGGGGCCCTAGACAATGCCCAAAGTTCTCCACACTCCTGCCCAAGTTCTCCCAAGGCAGTTCAACTGAGTGCCAAGTCCAAAAACACCAAAACAGCTCACAGGTAGTCTGCAATCTCACTGCTGCTGTACTTACAGCTGCTGGCTGGATTAGACCGAATGAACACATGCAATCACTTGCCAGTTTTCCACTGCTTTTGTCCCCCTCCTGGGGTCCAGAAGTCTCTTGCTGACTCCCTGTGTCCTCAAAGGGATGATTATAGGCAGATCCCACAGTCAGAGATGCCTACAGTCTTGTCTCCCCAGACTCACTGTGCCCAATTGCAAGGAAGCTGTTACTCGGCCACCATCTTGCTCGGATCTTGAAAGTGAATTTTCAACATGAATTAGTTAATAAAGAAAAGATCTCCATTTTGTTCCTTCACTCTCCTCTGTAGACTTGTACCAAAGTTCCTGAAGTTTTTCAGCCAATAGGCAAGGTTTACCAACCTGCTGCCTGTTGAATTAGCCTTCCCAAGGTGGATGAGCAGGTCAGAGCCACAGATGAGTCACCTGTTACATCCAAAACTCATCTTTCATGTAAATCCTCTCTCCATAGTAAGGATGTGGCCCCATCTGGCTCCATCTCACTATGGCACTTTTTTCTCTCATTCCCCAAAAGAAATAAAAGATCATCTATTTACTACACACACTCAGTCATGGCCACAATGCAGTTTTCCAAGCAGAATTTCCAGGAGCCCTGCAACTGCAGAGAGGATTGGGGGCCAGTGAAAGGGCACTGATGCCAGTGATGGGGCCATCACTCTTCACTGCTGAGTGACAAGCAAGCAGGCATCCTGGTGACCAGCAAGGCAGCACAGACTAGAGGAAGCTCATTGAAAATCACCATCATCTGTGAGAATTTCCCCTTCTTCCTGCCTTGCTCTCTCCCCAGACTTCCTTCTCATGAAAATGCCTTCCTTATACTGAGAACTAGAAAACCTGGATTATTTCCAAAGGGAAAGTTATGGGAAATGCTCCCTTTGGACCAATGTCTTCATTGGTTGTGATTTAAAAAACAGCTGAGGAGTAATTTAAAACACATATTTTATGAACATGCTGTTCACTTTCAACACAGAAATCATGCTATATGCCTTTCTCTATATTCCCAACTTTTGAATATCCAAAGGGGAAACCTAACTGTTACCTCATTTATCAGGATAATGATTCCTAGTTGCATGGTAGGACCCCACAGCACACTCTGCTTTAGCCACCTCTGATGTATATAACTTGTATTTATTGAGCACCTATTCTGTACCAGGCTGCAGGGATACAATAAGGCTGTTGTTACTATCCCTATGCTCCAGACAAGGGAACTCAGGAAGTTTCAGTAAATAGCCCAACAGCTTGCCAGACTTGAAAGGTGTGTGCTTATTCACTGTGCTAGTAGAGGAATCATTGAGTGAGTGCAGGTGGGAAGCATCAGAGAATAGACCCTCCTCTTTAGGCACTGTCTTTCCCATAGCTTGGCATCATCAGAGGTGGTGGTATTGGTATAATTTCTCTCATTCCTTCCCTGAATTAAAGTGTAACATGAAAGGACATAGCCTCTCTGCTCTCCAGAAACTAAGCCCATCACTCAGAGACAGACCTCCACTCCTCCTTTATTTTAGGTGCCAGGCCACGTTGACATGTCTAGTTCTAAATTTCTACCTCCTCTCCCCACAGATCACCCATCTTCCATACATTCAGTTCTCTGAGGTATGTTCAGTCCCTAGAAGAATAAAGACTCCCACAGCTAACTGGTAGGGGATAGGAATCTTTGGATCTACACATTCTAAATGAATGGTCTCTTGACAGAAAAGGGACTGGAGATCATTTGTCACCTACCATTGTCTTAGAAGAAAGAAGTGCCTTGTCCTTTGTCACTACAGGTTTCTCTTGAAAGAGTTTGATCTTCTCCCTTAAAACATTATATCGTGATTATCGGTGTTGAAGCCTGTATTCTTACTAGGACCATTTTGTCTACAAATGTCATTTTCCTAGCATCTAATAGAACTCATAGTAGAACTCAGTTTACCAAATAAAAATAAGAGAAAGAGGAGAAAAGACACAATGATGGAGTTTAACATCAGAGTTATTTCCTGTATATCCATTTTGCCTTCCATTAACACAGAGAATAAAAATTTAATTTTATGTTAGAGAAAGCTGATCTGGGTGATCAGGACACATGGGATAAAGCGAAGTATAACCTGATTCTCGCGAGTGTGGCAGTTTAACATCATGATCTTTAGAAGTCACCTAAAATCAAGGTACTATCCATTGTGCCATAAAGCCAACTGACATCATGATTTTTATAAAGCTACCACTTTATCATATTATGCCTTTTCAAGCCTTGGAGACTAAATTCAATCAATAAATATTTTATTCTGACTACATGGTGTGTTTGATTTTGAACTTTTCTTAAATAAACCTCAAAACCAAAATTGAAAGGTCATGAACATGAAAAATAAAATGTCAAGTTAGGAAAAGACTTAGCAGCCATCTATACCATTGAATCTCAAAATGTGATTCTGAGACCCTTGGGGTCCCCACAAGCCTTTCAGAGAGTCTTTGGAATCAAAACCATTTTCATAATGATACTAAGATGTTATAATTTGCCACAGTGAGTCTGTGATACCACAGCAGGCGGAAGCAGATGTAACAATCCAATTGTCCCCCTGGCAGGAAAGCAGTGCTTCTCGTATTTGAGAACAGCCACCCCGAGATGGGAGGAGAAGCTGCAAACCCAGACATGGGTGGCAGGTACTGAACATGGCGATGTCAGGCAGACACTTGGGGATACAGAACTGCTCTGCAGGCCAGCGGTCAGAGCCAGTGGTATACGTTTGAAGGTCAGCCCTCTGTAGTGCCAGGCAGCATCTAACAGTGAACACACCTACCGAGTAAATGAATGTGGAACATGGAGCTGCTTCAGGCAGCACCGGGGGGAGGAGCCCATTTGGGGAAAGGAGTTGTTGGGAAAGGCCCCTCAGAGGCCAGAATAAAGCAGGGCCCTGAAAAGCACCTTGGCGTAACACAGCCAATCAGTGGGTGGGAAGATGGAAGGACAAAAGATAGAAAGAAGAAAACCAGAGGGAACAGCTTTAATGTCAGCAATAGCACAGCCACATGAAAGACACCAGTGATAAATTCCAAGACACTGATGGATTTGACGAGAATTGCATCACTGTCAGCATCAAAAGAATTTTTGGTAGAGTAATGGGGTAAAAACAACGCATGGAAACTGCCTGGAAACAAATTTAAAAGCAATAGGAAGGAAATAAAAAGTTTGGGAGAAAGGAAAAGAAATAAAATCCCTCAAAGTTTCTTGGTATTTAACCAGGACCACTCATATACAGACATGAAGTTGCTGAGGGCCTCAATGAGGGTGTTTAAGGGAGGGAAGGATGGTGGATACCAGGACTCATGGACCCTCCTCTTCAAACCATGCATAAGACCATTTCCTGGTCCAACAAAATAAAATCTTAAAGAATCCTTTTATTCAGAGGCCAAAAAATCTTACGGTAATAAGGTAAAGTTTAGAAGATCCATTCTGGCCAGCTATCATTTAAAAGGAGATAATTACATCTGCATGAGTCTTTTCCTGCTATGAGGTACAAATAATAAAAATAATTAAAAATCCAAGTTTCAGAATTTAATATAGAAAAGGTAATTGGTATGACACCCACAACTCCGTTTCTACAGAAAATATAAAAAGAATGAGAAAATTATAGAGAATTTTTTCTGATGTGGAAACAACTGCGACTACTATTTTGCATGTTTTGCTCATTGCATGTTTGGCCCTGATATGAGAACAAGAAAATATTCCTCCACTTCAATAGCTTCTTTGTATTACAAATTAAAATGAGCAGACCATCATGTATTGAAATGAAACTGGAAACCAAGAGCGTCTAATGACTATCTCCCCTAAGATACCCCTGTCCCGTTCACTGTAAACTTCTAATATTTAAAGGACCACACTGCAATGAAAGAACAGACATTCATCAGATGCGTTACACTGTAGGCCAAATAGCAAAATCAGATAGCAGGGGTGTGGAATCACTATGTCTTTAGCTGCCAGATTATAAAGCTCCAAATCAACTGTAAAGAACAAAAGTTTTCTAACTTTTCTCCAGCATTTTCCTTTAACCATGACAAGTCCTGAACCTTGCAATGTGCTTTGCTGTTGATTTGGATGACAGGGGATGATAGAGTAGGACAGAGTGACATGCTCTGCTTCTGTCAGCATAACCTAGGCACTTTCTGGAGCCCACTTTCCCAAAATCAGAACAGAGAGACCTGCAAGCCCAGTTGGGGTATCTAGTGATTTAATCTCATGTACAGAGCATGTGCCTTAAGTCATTTCCCTTGCACAGTTAGCAAGCTGGTTACAGCTAGCTCTCCCTTCAGGCAGATTGTCAACTCTGCCCAGGGCCTGCCTCCTGTCTGCGCTCGTATACTCACTTGCTCCATCCAGCGTCCTTGCTGGAGCCTCAAGCCAGGGTTTCTTCCTGCTCTGGTTTGCTCCTGCTCCGGGTCTGGCCTATGCCCACTAAAGCTTTGGTCTGGAAGCTGTCATCTAATCTCCTGGGACTCCGTGCTTTGCAGCTCAGTCTTCTGGAACTCTGAGCTGCTGCTCTGTCGGGTGGAGCAGTTTGGATGCAGATCAGTTGTAGCTACAGGCATCCTCCAACAGTACTGAGCTTCCTCCCATGTCACTCAAGTTCAGCACCCTCCCAAGCAGAAGGAAATGATTCACTGATTCAGCACGCCCAACAAAAACGATCACATATATGAGAGTCTTTATGATGCTATAAGGTGTATTGTCCCCTGTGTTAACCAAATTCATTAAAATCTGTCAGTCATACCACTATAAATTAAAAATTAGGACATTAATGTCACTATATTCAGAGTATTTATAGATGGAGCCTCCATAAGTAAATTTACATGACAACTTATAATCATTAGCAGGTACAAATGCCAAAACATCTAAGTCAGTTGAATTAAATTCAAGTCCTATGAATCCAAGATCTTTAGTTTGGAGAATCTTCTATACCAGCGGTTCTCAACCTGTGGATCGTGACCCCTTTGTAACAATGAAAATACATGGCAGCATTAGGAAGGTTGAGAACCATTATTCTATACCCTTGTAAACTCCAGGTCTTTGTGTAGAATCATCAAAGCTGAGGGCATCCTGAGACAGCTTTACCCATCCCCCGCAACCGAAGGCCTGAAATAGTCTTTTCAAAAGGTAGATATCTGATACATAAGCATTGTGTATACTGCCCACATTGAGCAAAGAAAGGATGGGTCAAGGATTCGCAGTGCCACTTGGGAGGAGCCTTTGTCAGGGAAATGACAGTAGGAGGCCTTGAGATTCTCGTTCACACTGGAGAAAATAACATCAGATATGAGTATACACAGTCTGGGTTGCCCTGTCAATATATCCCATGGAGTAAGACCACCCATAGAATAAAGAGAGAATACAAGAGGCAGGAAACACCAAAGAGAGGAAAACTTCATGAAATCTGTCCGTATCCAGGGTTTTCTTCAGATACACTCTACAAACATAAAGTTGAATTAGAAGACTTTCCAGTGACCATGTTAACTCAGAAGTGTAATACTACACAGGCTTTCAGCTGTGCCACACAGAAGTATTTGAGCTAAATACTGTCTTTTAAAAACATCAAGACCCTCACCATTGGGCAGGGCATGGTAGCTTACGCCTATAATCCTCGCACTCTGGGAGGCGAGGTGGGTGGATTACCTGAGCTCAGGAGTTCGAGACCAGCAAGAGCTACACCCCATCTCTAAAACTACCTAGATGTTGTGGCAGGTGCCTGTAGTCCTAGCTACGCAGGCTAAGACAAGACAATTGTATGAGCCTAAGAGTTGCTGTGACCTATGATGCCAAAGCACTCTACCAAGGGTAACAAAGTGAGACTCCTGCTCCTTGTTCCTGCAAATGCCCCATGCCCCTCTGGGAATAGCAGGTGCTCTCATGAAAGATGTCCTTCTCTGGACACAGAACCCATGTCAAGTCGAATGCCATGAGGCGCAGTCTCTGAAGAATCTACAAAGTTAGAAACTGTGCTGCACAGTTAGTAAGTTGCAGAGCTGAGCTTCAAATTCAGGCTGATCTTAACCAACAGCCCCTTACTGTTGCCCTTCCATTTTACCTTTTTAGGTTTGAATTTCCATGTAAATGCTATGCAAAGTCTGTGTAAAGGCAATGAATACACGGCTGGCTGATGGAAAAAAAAAAAAAAACAGACATCTATAAGTGAAGATGTGTTATGATTCCACAGTGATAAGTTATACCATAGTAAAAAAAAAAAAAAAAAAAAAAAAGTTTACTGTCCGATTATAAAATAATCTAGGTCAACACTACACTGCTGCATGCAGAGACGCAGCATCCCTACCATAGTAATCGGTGTCATTTGTCTCCTATATATATGTTATTTCTGAAGTGTCAGCTAACACAGATTATTTGGGTTTCTAAAACAAGATGCTTCGCATTCCTACTAAGCAGATGATAGAAATTTTAAATTTCAAATAAAATGTCAATGCCTAAATAATAAATGATTTTATATGTTCCTCCCACAGAATGCTGATCCTACACACCACAGCCAAGTGTCACATGTATCCTAAGCAGGTTCACTGGCACACAATGGACCAGATGGGAACAGGACTCCAAATTGCTTGTGTAGGAATCAGTCTCACCAGATATTATCAATCCTGAAAGCACTGAATCAAATGCATACTATGGCCAGGCACTGTGGCTCACACCTGCAATCCCAGCACTCTGGGAGGCAGAGGCAGGTGGATGGCTTGAGTTCAGGACTTCAAGACCAGCCTGTGCAAGAGTGAGACCCCGTCTCTACTAAAAATAGAAAAACTAGCCAGGCGTGTGGTGCACATCTGTGGTCCCAGCTACTCGGGAGACTGAGGCAGGAGAATCACTGGAGCTCAAGAGTCTGAGGTTGCTGTGAGTTATGGTGATGCCACCACACTCTACCCAAAATGACAGAGGGATACTCTATCTCAGAAAAAAAAAACCTCACTAATAGAGCACACAGGAGTGACAAGTGGTCGTGGACATCATCGAGACCAATCACCCATTCACAGTACAAGTGTCTTTACGAGGTCCCTGCCACATAGTCACTTGCAGCATGCCAGCGCGAGGCCAGCCACCCTGCTGCATGGACTGAGAGCTCACTGGGAGAGCCATCCTGCGAGAGGCCATCCCTCCATCTTTGAACAGCTCTGACTGCTTCATCACCAGTTGTAATCCTCGCAATAAACAAGTCAGTGATTGGTCTGAGCACACGGATATGTGTTTGTTTTCCTCAGTAACACAAATAAACTAGGATGTCTCTGATCGAGGAACTCTAAGGAGGGTACAAACATAATTGCGACATGTATGTCTAGACCAGTTTAAAGCATATCAGGTACCTGGGCCAGCAAGGAAATGATACTGAGAGCATAAGAATAAAAGCCTACCTGTTGCATCCTCATTATGCAGTGTTTTTTTTTCCGCTTAAATTTGCCACTGACCTGAAAAAACTCAGATTGTTGATTCAGTATTAATAGGTAAATGCAGAATTCTCACAAAGAGTTTTACTGTGACGGAGTCACTGGACGTACTGGGTCCTCTGACCAGCTGACCTAGTGAGGGCACAGAACCAAAACCGGACAAAGTAAAAATTGCTAACCTCTTCAGATGGGTTGTGTAATTCTCTGAAATCCTGCAATTTAGGAGAACAGACTTTCTAGATAGAAAATATAAACATTGTGAACTTAGTACATGGAGTATTAAAAAGTGACGCCTTACCCATGTCAGATGGCCCAGGTAATGACGATACTCATACTAATTTAAAAAAAAAAAAAAAGCATTTAGGAGGGCCATTTTTTCATTTTTAATATTTTTGTTTGTTTTTCAATGCCTTTTTCTCAGAGGGAAGGTCTTTTCCTCAAATAGTGAAACATTGTGAGGGCTTGTAATCTAAGTAAGTAACCTAAATATATCTTCTCCCCAGGAACATGCTCAAGATTACAACTTGTGCTTTCTTCATTTAATAAGCACTAGAGTTAGACTGTTTCTCATTAAAAAAAGAAGGCGAGTAAGGCAGAAACTCAGTAAGTATTTGAGTAAAATATAGCCATCCTAACATCTGTGTTGTATTAGAGGAGACAGAAGACAAAACATTGACTCTTGAGGTTAAATCTAAATTTCCTGAAAGACTTGGAGACTCTAGATCAAAAAGGCAGCAAAGAAAATGGGACCCAAAACGTCTTAAGGCGTGTTTCAACAGCTATTAAATGCCAACACGTAATTACTTCCTTGAAGCACCAGTGTAGTCAGCAGTTACCCGATAGTCACCGTGCTCAACTCCCTTTTCAAGTTAGGGACGACACGCCCGGGTCTGTGTCACAGGAGGTGTCAAAGCCCCTCCCCTGATTCTCATCTCTCTTGTGAGATGTTGTTGAATTTCCACATCTTCCTCTCTAGTATGTTCTTACATGACACTTAAATTTCAAAGGATGTTATTTCATTCTCCTTTTGAAATTGACTGGTCTTTTACTTCATTTTTTTGCAGTTTTTGGCCAGGGCTGGGTTTGAACCCACTGCCTCCAGCATATGGGGCCGGCACTCTACTCCACTGAGCCACTTAACCCAACCTGCAAGAAAGCCCCAGGTTGCAGTGGGCAAAGGACAACAAGCAAGATAGATTATCACACCAACTAAAGACGGCAAGGCCAGGATCAGGATTCGAAAACGCTGTCCTTAAGTCTGGCCTTCACACCTACAACCTCTTCCTTGTCAAGCTAGAGAGTAAAACTGTGAGTAAAACTCAGCCCGCTCTAGGATGAGAATTGTAAGTTTTAAGGAAGAGATGCTGTCCTACTATGTGTCCATATGGAAGCTTTTCTAAAATGCTCCCATCAAAGAAACAAAATAAAATAAAATGCTGACATTGATCAAAAGTCTACACACACATGCACACAAACTGATGGAGTTTGTTGTTCTGAACCATGCAGAATGAATTCGCCTCTCTTGCCAAACCGTGGGGTAGAGTGAGGGACATATCTCTAAACCTCACCCATTATAAAGACTTTCTCAACCGTGAAGATTCTGCCTGAATCAAGGAACTGGGATTAGAAAGAGAAATTTACCATGAAGTCATTTTAGACAAATCTTGTATCAATTTATGCTTAGTTTTAGCATCTAAGGAATCCAGATTCTATGCTTGATCTTCCAGACCTTTTACCAATTTATTCCTTGTCTTATCTCCGCAGGTTATTAACCCTCCACTAGAGCCAAATGAATCACAGTGCTGTTCTTCCACATCCTCAGTCACTCCTCCTCCGTCTCCTTTGCCAGTTTCTCCCCTTCTTGGAAGGCTCAGCCCTTGGTTCTCTGTCATTACTCACACCCCTGAGAGCTCATCTAATCTACACATGCCAGCGACTCCCAAATTTATACTTTTAGCTCAGACCTCTCTCCTGAGCTCCAGACTTACATCAACTGCCAACTTAATACCTCCAGTTAGAGGGCTGCTATACATCTCAAGCACAACCTGTTTTAAATTGAATACCTGATTTCTCCCTACCCCATCCCACGAGAACACTGCTTTCTTGTTCTCAGTTGATGACATCTCTATCCTTGCAGTTGCTTAAGACAGAAACCATAGTGTCTCACTTGATTCTCACACACCACATTCAATTCATTAAATAATTTCTTTGGCTTCAAGAATAGACACATTTGGACACAGAAGCAGACACAGAAAAGATGATGTGAAGACCCACATGTGAAGACAGGATTGGAATGATGGGTCTGTGAGCCAAGGAATGCCCGAGGTTATCAGAGTTAGGCGAGAGGCATGGACCAGAGCCTTTCCTAGACCCTTCAGAGGGAGCTCAGCCCTGCCAACACCTCGATTTCAGTAAATTTCTGTCATAAGCCACTCAGTGTGTGTTTCATTTTTACAATAGTCCTAGGAAATTAATACACCCATTATTTGGGTGCAATAGATCGAGCTGAGACCCGGTTAGAAAATTTACATTTAGAAGTTATTCAGGTTACAACATATTTCCTCAAACTAAAGTTCTTCAACCAATTGTCTCGTTTATAAAAAGACTTCTGAATTAGTAGTTTACAATAATTTCACTAACAAAATAACATCATTGGGAATGAGGAAATTGGCTTCCCCATCTAGTTACCAAAAAGATGCTCACAAGAAAGGATCATTCAATGCCTTTATAATTTCTGCTGGCGTAAAAAACTGAAAGTCAGAAAACACTCTACACTATTGACTGGCAAGTATATATTTGAGTTGAAATTACATGGAAGGGGAAAATTTGGAAAATTATTTAAATTTTCCAAATATGACAAAATTCAGTTTAATTAGTTCAAATTCTAGAAAAAGTTCTGGTTTGGGTTATTCGGGCTCTCTACAGTCCTTCAGTTTGTAAATCAACATACATTTGGCAGCACATTACACAGCATAGTCTAAAAGGGAAAAAACAAGAACCTACTGCCTTAAAACTCATGCTTCAGGAATAAACCCAGCTGACTTCTTCTGTAGGCTGAGAGACGTAGGTTACTAGGCCTTTCCTAGGTATAAGGATGAGCACTGAGCCACATCTAGGCATGAAGTACTTCACCGCAATGTGCCAGGTCTGAAAAGAGAATAATTAAAGTTTAAACATGCCTGCCAGTTATTGGATATTTTTCAGTAAATGAAGAATCATAATTAGCAAATCAGGTACACAAATGCAGCCAATTACAATAAGTCTAGCATCTACTGAGCAGTTTTCCTAAAATGCTAGATGTTTTCTAGAATTATCTCTAATTATCAGCAAAACTATGCAAGGAAGATGTTAGTCTCCATTTTACTAGAGGGAAAAGGAAGTTCAAAAAGGTTAAGGGAGCCAGGCACAGTGGCTCACGCCTGCAGTCCACCTACTCAGGATGCTGAGGTAGGAGGAGCATTTGAAGCCAGAGGTTTGAGACCAACCTGAGCAATGAAAGGAGGCCTGGGGCCTTCCAGGAAGGGGAGAAACCTTGTCTCCTAAAAAAAAAAAAAAAAAAAAAGGCTAAGTGGCAGAATTAGGTTTAAACCTAGACCTGCCTGTCTGCAAACTAAGCTGCTGAACAAGTAATGACCCAAAGCTCTAGGAATAGTGTGTTATCTGTGCCCTTAACTTTCAGAATAATGTTCATAGATGGGCATTGCTGTGATCTGTGTCACACATGACAGGATAGGAGCTGAGGAAGGTTAAAGGACTTACCCAAGATCTCACAGCTAGTGGACTGCAGAACTGGAGTGACGTCCCAAAGACCTTCCTCCCTGAATTGCACGTTGTTCTACAGGATTTAGAATCATTATAACCTACCCTATAGGGAAGGTAGTCCTCTCCCTGTTCTCCATATGTGGAAGGCACAGTTCAGAGAGATGAATTGACTTTTTGTGTCACATAAAGCCATCAAGTGGCAGAGCCAGGATGAGAAACCAGGTCTGAAGATTCCAGCCCATGGTCCCTCCACTGCACCAGCTGCCTTGCCAAGACATTTTCAGGATTAGGCCAGTGCCCCTTGGAACACCAGGCTCACTTTCAAGGGCCTAGTAGAGCAGGGCAGGGCACCTGAGGAAACACAAAGGACTAAGGGAAAATGATGACATAGTAACAGGAAGAAAAAATACGAGCCCAGGTAGCAAAAGCCAAGTTCTCCTGGTCAGTGTCCAGAGCAGCAAGCATTTTCTATCTTCCAAATAATTATGCTCTTAATTTGACTTGCATAAATTGAAACAAATAAGTAAATGAATGTACTAAAAGGGAAATCCGAACTGGAGGCAGGGGGACGTACACATGGCGAGAAAAGAGGTAGGTACCAAGACAGGCCAACGTGGAAGAGTCCATTTGTTTTATTCATTTTACTTCATTTTCAGAGGCTCATCATGGCCCGTATTTCCCGCCTGCTGCTAACTGAGAAATTGGTTTGGCAGAAAATGAGGAGGAGGTGCCTTGCATTCAGACTACTATGCTGTGATTAATTCTCCTCCCTTGGGTGAGAATCTGGGCTCTCTTTGGCAAAAAGGCAAAGAAAAGAGTAAGTTTACAAGGCAAAGCTACCCTTTCTGTGACGGGTCACCGTGTTTCTAAATATTTCCATGGACAGCCTCTCATTTGGTCACTTCAGCCACGGGAGTAGACACTGTCTACATCGTTATCCTCATTTTACTGACAATGAAACTGAACTCTGGTCCAGTGACTTGCTCAAGATCACATAGCCAACAAAACCCAGGTATAACCCAGGTGCTCTGTGACTAAATCTCGGGTCCCTTTCAAAACAGCATCAGGTTCTAAGTCACTTGAGAAGTTCCTGTCTGCTGTGATTACTAAGTATTTGGGGAACTAATATTACCTATGGTTCCTCCACCACCACCACATACACCAGCCCCTCCATCCCATCTGCACTGACGGTGGATGTCCAGTCCTTATAGCTAAACCCACACTAAGGCTGGGCAGGGGGCTCACACCTATAATCCTAGCACTCTGGGAAGTTGAGGTAGATGGATCACCTGAGCTCCGGGGCTAGACACCAGCCTGAGCAAAAGCAAGACCCCATCTCTACTAAAAATAGAAAAACCAGCCAGGTGTTTTAGTGGGAGCCTATAGTCGTAGCTACTCTGGTGGCTGGTGCAAGGGGATCACTTGAGCCCAAGATTTTGAAGTTGCTGTGAGCCAAGATGCCACAGCACTCTACCTAGGGTGACAGAATGAGACTCTGTCTCAAAAAATAAATATATAAAAAATTAATTAAATAAATAAACCCTTGCTAAAACAGAATTCATCATTCTTCAGTTTCTCAGGCCCAAGTGCTCAGGGAAACTTTGCTAAAAAAGGTAAAGAAGGCTTGCTCTCATGCTCAGTGGTTAGGGTGCTGGCCACATGCACTGAGGCTGGTGGGTTTGAACCCAGCCAAGGTGTGCTAAACAACAGTGACAACAATAACAAAAAAAAGCCAGACATTGTGGTGGGCACCTGTAGTCCCAGCTCCTTGGGAAGCTGAGGCAAGAGAATCACAGGAGCCCAAGAGTTGGAGGTTGCTGTGAGCTGTGACACTGCGGCTTTCACTGAAGGTGACATAGTGAGACTGTCTCAAAAAAAAAAAAAAAAAGTAAAGAACACCTAAATAAATGGGGAAATGTACATTGGTCACTGCTTAGAAGACTTGATATTGTTAAAATGGCAATTCTCCTAAAAGCAACCTATAGATTCAGCATAATTCCTATCAAAATCTCAGCTGGATTTTTGTAACCATGGACAAGCTAATTCTAAAATTCAAATTGAACTGCATAAGACCTAGACTAACATAAAAACAAACTTAAAAAAAAAAAAAAACTTTAAAAAAGAATAACGTTAAAGGGCCAACACTACCTAATGTCCAGATGTTATAAAGCTACCTGTAATCAAGACAGTATGTTACTGTCATAAAGATAGGCAAATGTATCAGTGGAACAGATTTAAGAGTTTATAAATAGACCTGCACATATATGGACAACTGATTTTCAACAAAGTTTCAAAGGCAATTGAGTAGAAAAAGGATAATCTTTTCAACAAGTGGTTTCAAATATTTCACAAACAACTTTTAACATGTTCTGTGAGTGTTTATTGTGTGTTCTGATTATCTATTGCTACATCAATGACCACTCTAAAACTTACTGTCTTGGGTTGGCACCTGTAGCTCAAGCGGCTAAGGCACCAGAGACAGACCAGAGCTGGCAGGTTCTGCCAAACAACAATGATAACTATAACCAAAAATAGCCGGGTGTTGTGGTGGGCACCAGTAGTCCAGCTACTTGAGAGGCTGAGGCAAGAAAATCACTTAAGCCCAGGAGTTGAAGGTTGCTGTGAGCTGTGATGTCACAGCACTCTACCCAGGGCGACAGCTGGAGGCTCTGTCTCAAAAAAATAATAAAAAAATAAAAATTAAAAATAAAATAACTGGGTTATAGCTTTTGTATCCAGTCAGCTAACCTATGCCTCTTTAGAGGACAGTTTAAGCCATTCACATTAATGGAAAATACTGATAAGTCTTGTAGGGTTTTGGGTATCGAGGTTTTCAAAGGTCCAGTGGATATTTACCCAGTTACAACCTAAGAATAGGGGAAAGGGGGAAAGGGAGAAGAGGGAGGGGGGAGGGGGGGTTGAGGGAGGGGTA